>JANZLQ010000032.1:100219-116944 GCA_026212715.1 Elanus axillaris
GATGAGAGGCTTTATTTTTCAAGTTTTCAGCATCTCTGTTTTAAAAAACCTGAAGCCCTTAATGACTATATAACAAAAGTTTTTCTGTAATGAGTACAAACAATGTGATACAGCTTTTCAACTGATGCCACTAAATAGCAGTAAAAATGTTGGTAGGATTACTGGGAGAAAGACTTTCCTGAAAATAGAAATCAGTTGTGTTTTGCTTAGCTGAGCACAATTTCAAAACCAAACCAACAAACAAAAAAAGCAAGCTGTTTTTGTGAAAGAGGGAGAAATGGAAAGTTTGTGTAAACTGTGGAAAGTAATACTAAAGCCCTTATTGCATCTTCGTATGAAACTAAAAGGCTTTCTTTGCCTAGCTACTTTTTTGTTGTTGTTTTTTCTTGATTTATAGGATATACAGTTGCAAGAATTAAACTTGGAGATTACCATTTTTATGGTTTTGGTACTGATGTTGACTACGAAACTGCATTTATTCACTACCGGCTGGCATCAGAGCAACAGCACAGTGCCCAAGCAATGTTTAATCTGGGCTACATGCATGAGAAGGGATTGGGCATCAAGCAGGTGAGTAAACTGTAGGCTGATAGTCTGCTTCATTAAGTCCATAACTGCTACTGGGCTTTGGGAACTATATAACCACTTAGCAGGAATTAGCATGTCTACCAATGCATTCTCCAATAGCAAATGGATACATACATCCACTTCACATTTACCTATGTGAAGAAATGAGGTATAGGCAGGGAAAAAACTATTTGCCCAAAATTGTGAAGATTGGCAAAGAATGCCATATGCTTGAGTAATGCTTTCAAGACTTTGCAGATTAATGCAATGAATGCAAATCAATTCCACGTTCAGAGTATTTTAGCACAAGATTGTTCTCATCCTCTGAAGCACTGCTTAATTTGTTTTCTATATCACAACATTTTGAAAACAAGTTCTGTGCATCTTCAAGTAACAAGCAATAAGCACCAACAATGTGACTGTTAGCCATGGCTTTTCAAATTGGGCTAGGCCACAATTTGCTTTACAAACTACATTGCCTAAAAGAAGGCAGTATATCTGGTTCTCTTAGGAAGCCTGTGGTGTATTGCTGTCCACGAGTTAACTAAAACTTACGGAATCCAGAGCAACATGTTCTTATATGTGTCAAAATAATGTAATTAGTAATTGCATACTAATTTTGAGCAGCCTACCTTACCTAAATGTATGATTAATTCATGCAATTAATGTATGAATTTAGTAATACCTTCTGGGTTACCTGAAACTGTAAGAAACAGTTTCATTTTCCTTATTTTCAGTGAGCTTCAACATTTGGGTTTTGTTTAGTTATGCACCTTCTGGTTATTCTATTGGTCTGTTAAAAGACCAATTTTTGCTTCTTTTGCCCTAAACTTGTGGCAAAAGGTCACAACAGTGAAGGACAAGTCTTAGGTCAATATTGTTACTTTGGCAGCAGCAAGCAATCAATGTTTGAAAACTGCTTGCTGACCTAGCTGTAGAAGTGACAGTATGGTACACAAACAGCATTATTTCTAAAGCTTATATTCAAATTTTATTTTAGGACTGTTTTCTCTTTTTAACTGAGTCATCAAAACTAGTTAACTTCTGAAAATGAGCCTGCAGCTAAAAGCAACAGTGCTAAAGTTGGGAGGCTTTCTTTAAAGAAAAAATAAAATAAAAAAAATTCTTTCAGGCACAGACTTTATTTCTTTTGTTTCTGCCTTGAAAACAACCCAATTTAGAGCAAGTAATAAAAGCTTTGAAAATGTTACTACATCACATTCAGCGTAACTGCTAAGAATTGGAGAAAAATGAGTCCTATTGCTATTGTTTGCACAGAGTATTCTCCAACCAAAAGAAGAGATGGCTACATGTAGATAGCTGACATGAGTGCACAGGGGCTCATGATAAGCATATGCAGCCTTGCTTTATGCAGATGAATAATACCTTACTCTCCTACAGATCCACTATGGAAGGAAGAGTTAAACTGCAAGGGAAATGCAGACAGTTAATACAGATATGGGAAAGAAGCACTGAGAATGTCTAAGCAAGGAAATTCTGTGTATAAAATCAGTCTTAGGAATTCTGCATATGTAATGTCTTTGCTTACTGTGTCCTAAAACTTTACAACTGCTAAGATGAGAGGATGGAGATTTAGGACTGACTAGATAAGACTAAAATGGTGCTGGGCTAAGATGTTCTGAAAACAGCTAAGACTGAGTTTTGAATGAAGCAAAAAAATATTTGGCTTTCCCTTCCCAGAATGGAAACTACTGAATTATGAGGACCTCTGAAAGTGACTGACAGTTAAAATCATGCCTCCTGATGTAGCAGGGGATGTCTACCACTGAAGTCTGCTCTTCCATTAGAGGCCTGTGGAAGGGTTGTATAAAGATTTTAGCGCTGTAGTATCTAATGAATTGGGAATTTAGTCTGTTGAAGAAAGGGATGTGTACTCTTACTGTCTCCGTGCCTACATCCACGACATGAAGATTGTCAGCACTCCAAAGTCAGGGAGAATGATGCAATAAGGTGGCCTGCACAACTTCACTTCAGGTTGCTGTTCATTCTGGGTAATCCTGAATAAACACAGTGTTTCTTACCATTTTGTTTTGTTTTGTTTTGTTTTTCCAAACAGCTTTTGGCTCGTTCTCTCTTACTGAATAAATAGCCTTTCTTACATATAGGATTCTATGCTATGCTTCCTGTACATAGATGGTTTTCAGACTTACACGAGGTCAAGGCCAAATATTAAACCCCTTCAGAAACCTCACATGTGTACACTGTTACACACTTTTCATAGCTTTAATGTTGTCCAATTCCTGAGACTGCATGTCAGAATGAAGAATGTTCCCATATACTGCTCAAAATAAGAATGAATTAATTTTCTCATGGTCTTCTTTTAAGATTTGGCATGGTATTTCAGTGCTATTTGTGTGTTAAAGCTCAGGCTCCTACAGTTCTCACTTGTCATGTCAAGTGAGAATGAAGAATGTATAAGCAGAATGACATGCTTGCTAATTAGAAATGAAAATAAGCCATGATTTAGGTTCTGCTTCTACAACGATACTAGCACAGTACAAAGGAGGTAAGGAAACTCTTTTAAATAGTTATACAAAATACAGATTTCCCAGCCTCAAGGAGTATTCAGAGTTGTTCTATTCAACTAAAATGTGAGCTAGTATATCTCATTCACATAATGTGTTGATTTTCATACTGTTATTTCCACATGTGTTATGGAACTAAGCTCTACTGTATCAATGAGCAGAAAATCGTTATGGTATTTCACAATCAGGATAAAATTATAGAATGAACATGTGGCATGAAGTCCTGGAGGTTTCTCTTCTTTTAAGTGTCCAACTTGGAACACTTCCAGAGGTTAAGTCTTACGCAGGCCTGTCTTTCACATCACGGAGTGATCATAGGCAGCTTGAATCCAGGTATCCTAACATTGCACAGTATGTATCCAAAGCAGAGCCAAAAAACCCCTCAAACAAACAAGGGAAGTTAAAGTATTCAGGTACACATATCCTCTGTTCTTGCTACAGTTGCCTTCTTGTTCCAAATACCACAGAAAAAGCTTATTTAAGCTCTTCCTAAAGTTGCTAGCTGTTTGTGCCCATGCTTTTGCTAGGCTGCCCTCGCTAATGCATGTCTGTTTCGGATAAGGAGTAGAATCTGATTTGGGAATATGTGCACAAGTGCTTAGAAGCTGCACTGTGCAGTAGGCATACTGTGGTATAACTGGGAGGAGTTGCTGCTGTGTACTCTTCCGTGACTTGTGTTTTCTTAGTCTTTCATGTTTGATGTGGTGTTGGACACATTAAGGGTGTACTAGAGTTACTTAAATATGTGCCTTAGTTTACAGTGCATGGGTGGAATACATTAATACTAGTCTTTTTGTGATCTTCAGTTCTACCATCAGTTACAATAGCTTCATCCTCAGATTGAAGCTTCCCTTTACTTGTCAATTCAAAGGTGAACATCCCTCAGAAAAAAGGGGAAGTTTTACTGAATGCTTTTTGTTTAACTTGACCAAAAACCTTGTATTCAAATGACAGTATACAGTAGCTTACAGAAAAAGCTCTACATTTTATGGTTAAATTTTAAATTCTTCAAAATGGAGCTTTGTATGTTCTTAATTTCAGGATATTCATCTTGCAAAACGATTCTATGACATGGCAGCTGAAGCAAGCCCAGATGCTCAGGTTCCAGTCTTCCTAGCACTTTGCAAGCTTGGAGTGATTTATTCCTTGCAGTATGTACGAGAAATCAATGTAAGTAATGCAGAATTAAAAGGAAAAAAAACAACAACAAATGTATTTTCCATTTTTTAAAGAAGCTTAAGTTGTAATTTTAGTTAAGTACAAGTCTTGCTTGAGCCTTTTAAAACTTCGGATAGATGTGTTTTGTGTTGTTCCATATTAAGAAAGTTACTGAAGCTGTGATTCCTATTTCTTATTTGTGCAATTGTGTGAAACTGAAATGTACACAGCCAGTGCTCTTCTGTGCAGCTCTTCCTTTGAAAAGATTTTCCCTAACCTGTTTGTTCTTATCCATGGCCATCTGCTGTCAAAGTTAAGCAGATGATTACAATGATGTAATCACTGTCCAGGAGAAAAGAAACACTTTTTTTAGGCCTAATTCTTATGCTATTTTATATTCAGCTGTAACAATTCCACTTGAGTTGTGTTTGATTTCTGTGGGAAAACATATTATTTGTATTAGATAGTTTAGCTGTTGTGCAGAGTTTCTGCTGAGTGATGGCACTGAAGAAAATATTTCCCTGAAATTTAGGTGAAGTCTTTCCATATAGTGTCTGAAATATTTCTCTGTATTTTGTTATCTTGCTGCTTTTTGGATTACCTAATAAATTCAAATGGTATGGAAGTTATTACCACTTAGAGCAAACGCAAGTTCAGACAGTCCAGCTAAGTTTGACAAAATTTAATAGTCTTGAGACTGGGGACTTTCAGGAGTGGATAGTCAAAATACCCTAAATCATTTGAACAAATACACATGTACCGGTCCCAGAAGCTAGTATGCAGAACATCAATATTCCAAGTTTTAAGTCTGCTGATGCAGGCTTAATTTGACAGTAACTCTGTAGTACCAGCATATACAGTATCAAAGCATAAAGTGTGTGTTAGCTAATGCTTATGCACATGGAAGTCTGATTAAAAGGTGGTTCAATCAAAACTAACAGTAATTTGCTTTAACTTCCCTGTACCTCATGTGCACAAATCTCAGCATTGTATGACAAGTATCCTGAGGCTTAATGTTCTGTCATTCATGTTAGTCTGCTGATGGCTTCCAATTTGGTTGGACTGATCATTTTACTGCCTCTGTATATGTGGCAGTTGCTCCTCTTTCTTTAAGAGAACTAGTATGGTTACATACCTCAATCTGATTTAAATTGTGTACTTCAAAGCTCTATGTGTGAAAGCCACAAAGCTACGAATCAAGAATGTTCATCTGTAGAACAGAAAATATAATAGCTCATCCTATACAGCATGGCTCTTAGTCTTACTGGCATTTAGATCCTGGAAATGAAGAATGTAACTGATGTGATATATTTTTTCAGAGAGGAAAAGAGCTACTGAAGTTTTAAAACTGGTACTTGTACCTGAAGAATGTTGCAAGTCAAATTTAAAATCAAAGTAACTTCCTGTTCTTGCTCTTTGACATGATGATGTGGACTTCTTGTTTCTTAGATAAGGGAGATATTCTCGCATATTGATATGGACCAGCTGCTGGGGCCTGAGTGGGACCTTTACCTTATGACCATCATCGCCTTGCTTCTAGGAACTATTATAGCTTACAGACAAAGGCAACATCAGGCAATTCCCAGACCAGCAGGACTGCGGCCAGCTGTGCCTCAACAAGAACCACCACCAGAGCACCAACCACCACAATAGCAACAAGAGCCTCAGTGAAAGAACTGGATTTTTCCTAAAGGAACAATTTTCATTGTGATTTAGGACTTTGGATCAACAGTCCCTCCCCCAAAAGAGGCACAAAGAGGTTTAAAAAAAAAAAAGTCTGAAAGCTGCTTAGAATGATGCCTTTTTTTCAGGGATAAGAAAATTCTTTTGAAACTGATTTGAATGTTATTTCAGTGCCAATGGAATAACACTATGGCTTTTTTCACAGAAACACAAGAGTGCTACTACAAAAATGTTGCCTGCTGTATCTAGTTCCTCTTTATTCAGAGTCCTTTTCATCTCTTAGAGAAAGCAGAAGGCTAGCATTGGAAGGTTTTTGCCTGCTTGATAGCAGTTGCCCTATATAAAAGTAATAACAATAATAATTTTATGTCTAATTTAAATCCAAGAAGCTGAACTATATTCAAACTCTAAAAAGACTACAGCTGTATGAACTTATATTCTGATCTGCATCCCAAGTATTTCTACAATCCTTATTTTGTTATTTCTTAGTATTTCTTACACTTCGGTCTTTTATGCTGTCTTGGATGGTTTAACATGGATTATTTATAAATTTTGTAAAACTAAGCCAGCAAACATGCCACTCTCCATTTGTGCTTTTTTGTTTTGAGTATTTTCCTCTATTCCACTTAGACTAGATAGTTCTTGGCAGACAGTATGTAGCCCAGGAAGGCAGATTGGGTCTGTAAAGCTCATCGGTTTAAAACTATCCACACAGTGCCCAGATCTCATATCCTTCTAAAACTTTTTTGGAGCCTGAGTACTTTGCAATACTTTGTGACATAAAAACAAATTGGTAGTGTTCCTAAATTATTTAAACTTGCTCTTACAAAGAGGCTGATTCTAGGCTGCAGGAAGCGGCAGCATTATTGTGGACACTGAAGGCAGAACCAGAAATCTCAGTGAGTTAGCTTACTTTTTTGATTTTGGGTGTTTTTTGTTTTGTTTTAGAGGTGGAAGTTCTGTATCTAATTGCCAGCAATCCTGTAAGTGATCTGCACTGCAAGAAGGAAACGTGTGTGGTATCTTATGCATTCATCTGTTTGATTCATCGACAAAAAAGGGCCCCAAAGATGCATACTCTCTGCAAAAGGGCATGGGCTTATGCCAGTGATGCTACTCCAAAGTTTGGCTGACTGATAAAAATTGTATGTTAGATTACAGTAGTTCTCTGGGTGTTGCCAGCCTGTCTTGTACCTGGCATATATGGGAAAGTCAAAACAACATCTCTGGCTGTGCCATACCGAGGATCCCTTGTAACAAAAAAAATCCAAAGAGAATGAAGACTAACGGTTTATGGCTTCTTGATACCACTAGGTCAATGCAAAGGCCTTTTAATGAGTGCAAAGAATATGACCTGTGGACTGATGTTTCTAGACTGCAAGAGGAATCTTTGCTTTTAGTAATGATGTTCTTAGAACTATAATTTCAGGGGTTGGGACTGGGAAGCAGCAGGGGAATAGCTTAGATGCAAGAAATGCAGTTTTTGTTCTTACTTACCAATGGCTGTTAAATATTTGTTTCTGTACTAGCATTAAACCCTCTGAATGTACTGTCTGAAAGCTGAAATACAAATGAGGAGGCTTTAGCTGCTTTCTGACAAAAGCTGTTGTGTTTAAAGGGTTAAGGGCTTCCTTTCATGCAAATCTTTTTCCAGTGGATTGACAGCAACATATCAATATGCTTTATTTAGAATTGAGATTTTGGTATGGTTTCATACTTAGTACATTTGTAAGGAGACCCTTGCACAATATATCTGTAGTTTGGGAAAGAAGATAAGCAATCCACTCTTTTGTAAACTGAAATATCATGGATGACTAGTATTAAAATATAGGTAGAACTTCTCAGTACTTCAAAATGCTTATGCTGGTTATGTGAAGACAAATCTTTCATTTTAGTTTGGAGGGTTGCACCATGTGATAGAGGAATGTCTTGTTCAGTCTTAATCATCATTAGCAGATGGAACAGTATTGAACTTAAATGTAGTGTCTAAAATGTACAGCACTCCCCAGCTGCATTTCTAAGGTATCTGTGCCTGCTGAACACTCCCTCTGAAGTATTTTTGCCTCTATCACTTAATAACTCTTTTTAGCTTGGCATGAATAAATTAAAGATTATATGGAAAGTGTTTTTCAGTTAAATACCATTGGTTCATTGGTATTGGTCTTTTAGGATCTTTAACAATTTTGTTACTGTGTTATTAAAATGTTTTGGTTGTTTGATCTATTAGAACAAAATTCTAAAAGCTCTATCCTATTTGCATGAGAATCTATCAGCATTGCTGCTATGTGACCATCTCACAGCTGACTTTCACTGAACTTGATGCATTTTTACATTCAAGAAATCAGCAGAAGAAAACAGTTGAAGATCAGCAAGTTATTTCACTTTAAAGAACTGCTTTTTGAAGAAGCAATAAGGCAGGCTTTCTCCTGCTTTTTTCCCTTCGACCAAATTACTACCGCTACCTCTTTCAGATGACATTCATTTGAATGAAGTGGTGGTAGTAAAAAGATACTTACCATAAGTAACAATGAGTTAACTCAGGGATTAAAGAAATTAGTAAATTTTCTAAATCAGTTGTCTACAACATGACTTAAGTTTTTGTGACAATCCCTTGCTACTCTGTTCTGAAACTTGCATTTTGAGGGAAGTATATTTAACTCTTACTAGCAATATGTTTCTTGTTGTGCACTCAGTTTATCAAGCAGCATTTTTCCTAAAGGGGCTGGGTTGCTCAGTTTACCAGTGAAGTACTATTCCCTTTTGGTAGTACACAGGTTGTCTTACAGTTTATATGCAGGAGTATTTTAGAAGGGAAACTTGATTTAAGAGAAGCCTTTCTGAGTATGTTCAGCATGCTTTGAATGGAAAAGTTGTATTCTTTGTGGTAACATAGGCCAGAATCTGCCTGTGTGACCTTTCTGGACACATGCTTTTTTTTCTCCCGGCATGGGGAATGGAACTACAGAGCAGTAAGTGTTGCCAGTGGGAGTTTTGTATGTAGGAAAACTGTGGAAAAATATGGGGGAAAACATTGTTCTGCATCTCAAGTTATTAATCAAACACACTAGCTGTTCTTGCTCATTGAAGGAAATGCTGAAGTATTTCTAGTTCATCACTCTGGTGAAACCTGTCCCAGAGCTGTCTGTTGAAATAATTTTCCTTGCTTTATATTGTTCATCATGGGATGACATAAGATGAGGCCTTTTGAGACTCTTACAAGACAGTTTTACTTACTTTTTAGTCATCTTCCATAAGTCAGCTGCTCTTACTAAAGTAAAAAAAACAAAAAAAACCAAAAAAAAACCCAACAAACAAACCAAAAAACTATCAAATGTTATTCTTTTTGGGGAAGAATATTAAAACATGGATTGTGAAAGGACTTGTAAGACTATGCATTATCAAGTTTCCACCTATTATATGCTAGTTTTAGCCTATAAAAGGGGGTCACACTCATCTTTGCAAGTTGCTTCCTCTTTAGATAGGCAACAATGAACTGAAATTCTATTTTTGTTTCAGAGAATATTAAACTAAAAAGATTTAGTTTGATTTGAACTACTGCAAATGCATATGGCAAATAGGGACTATTGGGGGGAACCCTTTGTTTTTACCAGCTACAGTTCTTTAAAGGGTCTTGTAGGAGTTTTGTAAATTTATTTTGTATTTAAAATCAGTATAAAGGCTGGTCAAATGTAATATAATTGTGTAAACAAATTCTGTTAATAGAAGGATGTACAGATTCATTTTGTACTGTATCTTTAATCTTGTGAAATAAAGATACCACCTGTGTGGTTACCCTCGGTGTTCACAGTGGTTATGATAACAGAGGATGTCAGTTGTTAGTCATATGCACTGATACATGCCACTGGTAAATGCATCCCTTCCTATAAGGATACTCACACTTCTTTCACCTCTATTCCTCTTCAAAAAAAAATAAATCTGTTAATTTAAGAGGGGCATAGAAAGGGGAATAGAAAATCATGCATTGTAGCTTCAGCTGTGCTATAAACTTGCCGTGTATGTGTGTGTCCCCTTTCTGCAGCTTATACAGCATCTGTACTGTGTGTGGCAGACAAAGAACTGCTGTGTGATTTGAGAACACTGACCAGAAACTTTAGGATTACTCTTGCATTTTCAGTACTAATACAGAGATAATACTGTGGCTAGAAACAGATACTGGGGGAGGCACAACCACAAGCTGACAAGTTTGCTTGCTCTTCAGGCCTTTTTCCACCCACTCATCCCTTCAGGCTCCACCTGTTGAGACTCTTGAGTCCTCCCTCATAAATGTATTATGCTGGTTTTCTTTCCAATGTGCTTATTAATTTGGAAGAAAACAATTAGGGAGAAGGAAAGTAAGGAGAGTGAGGGAGCAATGATAATTGCTATGGAAGGCATCAGTAGGTGAACTGTCTCGTGCATCAGCCCGAGTTACGTAGTTTTCTGAAGTATTTGGGTGCTTCCCACGTTCCCTGCTGCTGCCAGCAGCGCTTCTTGCAGGTAGGGAACAGAGCTGCTGGTACTAAAACCAGCTTGAGTCTGACAGGATATAGCTTAAGCTGAGTGAGGTCATCCCTCACCTTCCAAAAGAGCCCATGGTTTGAGATACCATGGCTGATGTGCTCAAGTGAGGTGGGGTCAAAAGTGTAGATACTTTATTTTACTTGTAGCCTGTAGTCAATGGGGAGTTGTTTTCTGTGGTGGGAATAGAGTACCAGATACATAAATGAATGGGGGTGGGGGATGGGTTGTTGGGTTTGGTTTTTTGTTTGTTTTTTAAAGAAAGAGCCACTTAATAATGTTAATAGAAAACTAGTATATTTGTTTGGGTTTCCTGGCTTGGTTGGTTTTGTTTGAGGTTTTTCAATATTGCTTTGTTCTTCTCAGTCTAAGACTAAAACACTTCATTTAAAGTTAAAATATTAATAGAAAGTATAGCTTGTAAACCTGCAACATCTGTTTCGTTAGAATGTGTTATTTGGCATAATGTCAAAAAGTTCTTCCTCGTCTCTAAATGATCATGAGCTTAATGGAGTTTCTGAATCCTGACTTTAATTCCTATTTTGATAAAGATTTATTGAGGAAAAAAAATCCCTCTAGTCTACTTGTTGCAGAAAAAATTCAGAAGACTATAAACGACTTCTTCCAAAGCTAAGTTGAGGGATCGCAGTGTACCATCTACCCAGGTAATGAATACTTCAATATCGAGTCCTAATTTTCTTTTTCAGAAAGAAAAATAAGTGGAGATGGAGCACCATTGTAGTTGTGTTTCAGGTAGCAAGAGGTAGATGTGATTCAACTTTCACAGCACAGTAACTGAACTCTCTAGTGAGTCTCAGACGTAATGTTTTTACCTCAAAAGGTATTGATGCCACTGCCACTTATTCTGGTAAGCTTTCCTGAGTGCAGCAGTATTTCAGGCAGATGTCCACTTAAGAGATATGTTGCTCACATTTTTAATTTGCTGCCCAGCTTTTGGGGCTTTCCACATAACGTGGGTTGCAATTCCAGATTTTTTGAAATAACCTGGAAAAATAGTAATTTTGGTGTCAAAAACACTTCAATTGTATTTCTCCAATTATGCTGTCAGGCATTTTCTGTATTTCCTTTTTTTTTTTTCCTATGCTTGTTTTTCTTCATACTTATCCTTCCTCCTAAAAAAAGGCATAAACTGTACTGTAAAATTAGATGTTCCAGTTCCCATCTGCTATTGATGAATGTGGCTCCATTTCTGTACAAGATTCATAATAATTTTTTTTTATTGCTTCTAATCAATTGCTTTTGCTGAAGAAAAAAAAATTGTACCTGGGGTGTTTGTTTGGAGCCACAAGAGGGCATCAGATATTAAATGGTGACTCAGACCTGTTAAAAAATATCTTAGATCTCAAATACTAGGAAAGAAGTAACTTCCACGCTTTCAGTCATTGTCACATCATGGGACGAGGTGTGTGTGTATACACACATGCATATATTGAGAGAAAAGAGTGTTTGATTTGCAGGAGCTTCAGAAGCTTTCTTAGCAAAATTACATAATTCAGTACTCTTATTTCTCTCATATTTGTAGAGCAAAAGTTCAAAATTAAAAATTGCTGTAGCTTCTGGAAATACCTGGTAAAGAATTACTTTCTCTGGACCGTTAAAGCTTTTTTAAATATGTATATCCATCAGCCTGCTGTTGTACTAGTCTGTCTTGCAACATCTTTTGGAATATTATGTGCACATAAAATGTGGACTGGTTGGGCACAGCTTCTAGGACAGTGGCTACTTTTGCAAAGTTAAATCCAGGTTTTCTTGGAGTACAAATACTTTCCCACTAAAGCAAATAAAAATGTATAGCAACAGGTGATGAAGATTTCTTTTAAAATCACTTTTCCCTGAGACCATCTGGTGAATTATTTGAGCTGTCTGAATAACTTGAAATCTGTATTTTACAGTATTTTACAGTATTGGTCTCTGTCCAATCTAAAGTTTGGTAGGCTCTGGACTTTGCTATATATTGGTGTTCCATTAATTAATGACATTTTAGGCGCTTCTGAATAAGTGGGGTTTTATTTGGAAAGTTTCCCCAGATCTATTCAGCAAAAATCTTAAAGGAAAAGACTGCTTGTATTACTAGTATTAAAAATGGATCGGGGGGGGGGGATCAAATACACTTCATAGACTTTAAAGTCATTATTATAGCTGATGTTAAAACTACTGAAAAAATATGGCATGTTCCAGTTTAAGGCTTATAACTTTGGATTATAAAAAGGTTAATTACTGGAGAATCATCCAGCTTTGAATTCAAAGGCTAAAGATCTGAAAATACACATGCTTTGGTGAGTTTTCCAGTAGCTGATTACCTTTGTTACTGATGCTGTGGGGTCAAGAGGACTTAATACTTTTCAGGTTGTATTCAGTTTCATCTCTGGTTCTTGTCACATTGATTATAGGACTCAACAGTCCGTTAGAAAGAGTAGCCACACCAAAATACATATATATTTTATTGTGGAATCCAGATTGTAATGTTAAATGTTCAACTGTAATTGGGTAGCTGAAGGATTTCATATCTTGTAGAAATAATTTTGAGTCTGACTTGATTATTGAAATCTGGAAAACATTGCACAGAAGGGAGGTAACTATAGTAACAGAATTCGGACCCAGTGAGATAAATGTGGTGATCTCACTGCGTGCAGCTGTGTTGTTTTTTTCTGCCCTTTTCTGCCCTTTTGCTAAAAAAACAGCCTTACTGAGTTTCCTACTAGGAGATGGATCTTTTACTCTGTGGAAGGCAAAGGGTGCAAGTAGGTAGGAACCTCTCAAAACAGAGCAACCAAGAAGTGTTTCTTCATGAATGTATTATCTCTCAACTAATAAACATTTTGGATAATGCTGTATATTAACTATGTTTGCCTACTTTGATATCTTGCATATTCAGTGAAAAGCTCCATAGAGATACAAAAAATATTAACTTTTTTTGCACATGTAATATTTCTTTCTGTTACTGTTTTGTTTTACAGCCTGATTATTATGTTTGAGTTTGCAAGCCCCCAAACGTTTTGTCTTCACTACATTTGTCAACCTTAGTTTAGCTCCAAAAGATAGATTGATAGGAAATATTTCTAAATGTTTCTGGTGATACTAGTTCAGCATCATTAAAACACAGCTCTCATTTGGAGTAAACAGTTTGCAAATAATTCTTTGGCTGAAAACTGAAAAACTCTATGGTAAATACTGAAAACGAATGGAAAAGTAAACTAAAAAATAAATCCCCCTTTTTAACATTTCAAAACTAGTGTCTCATTAGTCCTTTCTTTGGTACTGTGAAAGGTGCTAGAACAAAAGATAGACCATGTCAATTTGAAATACTATTCCTTATCTAAAGACAGCAAATAAAATACTCATTTCCATTGCATCCTCAGGATTTCTAGATGCCAAATCATGAAGACTTTCTTGCAGCTACAGAAAAGGAAGTTTTCAAATTACATAAATTAACATGTTTAATAAGTCTTTAACTCTCTCTGTGCTTCTTATATTAAGCATTTTATTCTTCCACATTCCCCCGGTAGCCATAATGGTCCTACCACTGCTATCTTACAAACTCTTCACTTGCTCAAATTGCAGGCAGAACATGCTCTGCAGCTACTGATTACTTTGGTTTGCTGTTACATGGCAAAACAAAGGTGCCTGGACACCTGAGCAGTTTCCTTCCTTGGGGAAAATGCCCAGTCTATGAATGGGAAATGAAGGTGATGACCTACCATGCTGGAAACAGCACCTTTGTCCCAGAGCTATTGGTTTTAAACTAATCTTGCCATAACTGAGACATACAATTACACAAATCTCTCCTGACATATGATCTTTCAGGCTTGCTCGTGTCGGCTGAAGCAAAGACTGTTCACGTGCATCCACATATGTACAAGGTAAGGAAGCCAAACAAGCAATCTTTTAGCACAATACATTTATTTTCTCTTACTGCACTTTGTGCTGTGTCAGTATCAACCCATGGGCTAAGGAGCATGCATCAACAAACACTCCTGTGAGGCAGTGCTTTGTGATAGTGTATAAAGTAGTATATGTGAAAGTACAGTATATATAAAAAGTATAAAGTGTATATGTGAAGTACAGACTTACTTAATCATAGAAGCAGGTCCAGATGGGTAAAATATTCTGGAAGTGCTTCTGTACACTTCTCAATTGGGCCTCTGTTGGGATACCAGTAAGGGTTAAATCACACCTTCTTACTGCATTTAATTCAATGAAATATATTTAATTCTGTTAACTGATTGAGTTAAATCTGCAGTAAAGCTTGCATGAGAATTGTTGGTTTATATTGGAATAAAATAGCATAATTAAGAGTTTCCCAAGATGTAATGAATTATTAATATCTTTGTAATGAAATATTAACATGAAAAGCCCTAATAACCTGTCAAGTAGAAAGAACAAAAAGTCAGGTGATGTGTGTGTGTGTGTGTGTTCAAAATAAATTAGAATCAGGATAATTCTAGCCTATAGTTACTTGGTACATGTGTTTATAGTTATGATCTCATGTGCTCTAACCCTGTAGATTCTTATCATAAATACATTTTCAACATTTTGGAATACCAGCAATAGAACACTGCATTTTAATTATTAATATGCAGCATTGTTGTATTCTAGAAAATGGAAGGACATAATCTTTGTTCTTCAAACCCAAAGTATTTGACACAGGCAACCCAGACTCTCTAGAGTGTATTTGATTTTTTTTTTAATTTTTTTTTCCCCCACCTTACTTTGGCGGGAAGAAAGTTCAAGTATGTTCCAATTCTCTTTCTATTGTATGAATAGCAGTTTTCAACCAGAAGTTTAATGTACAGTTATTCAAATATTCAAATGGAGTGATTTTGTTTCTAATATAATAGAAATATTTCAGTGGAAGGGACATACAACAACCACCTAGTCCAACTGCCTGACCGCTTCAGGGCTATCCAGAAGTGTAACATGTATGTTACCTGCTCGTCCTTCCATTCTAGATCTTAATATTAAAAGTATTTTGGAAACAAAAAAGTAAAAATTTCTTACAAGTGCCAATAGAATAATGGTATTAAACAGAGCTGTCTGATGCTGTGGTAATGGTGTAATAACTTTGATGGAATAAACAGTTTAAGAGAATCAAATATTCTAAGTCACCCCCCCCCCCATATTTTAAAAGGATGTTGATTACAGGAACTTTAGTTTATCATAGAATCATTCAGGTTGGAACAGACCTTCAAGATCAAGTCCAACCATCAACCATGCCCACTAGACCATGTCTTGGAGAACCTTGTCTACGCACCTTTTGAATATCTCCAGGGATGGTGACTCAACCACAATGTTCCAAGGCCTGACAACCCTCTCAATAAAGAAATTTTTCCTAATATCCACTCTAAACCTCCCTTGCTTCAACTTGAGGCCATTACCTCTAGTCCTATCACCAGCCACCAGACAGAAGAGACCAGCCCCCACCTCACTACAACCTCCTTTCAGATAGAAGAGCGATAAGGTCCCCCCTCAGCCTCCTTCTTTCTAGACTACACAACCCTATTTCCCCCAGCCGCTCCTCATAAGGCTTGTGCTCCAGCCCCCTCACCAGCTTGGTTGCCCTTCTCTGGACACGCTCCAGCACCTCAATGTCTTTCCTGCAGTGAGGGGCCCAAAACTGAACCCAGTACTCGAGGTGCGGTCTCACCAGTGTCGAGTACAGGGGAACAATCACCTCCCTGCTCCTGCTGGCCACACTATTTCTGATACAGGCCAGAATGCCATTGGCTTTCTTGGCCACCTGGGCACACTGCTGGCTCATATTCAGCTGCCTGTCCACCAGCACCCCCAGGTCTTTCTCTGCCGGGCAGCTTTCCAGCCACTCTTCCAGGGTTGCTGTGACCCAAGTGCAGGACCTAGCACTTGGCCTTGTTGAACCTCATACAATTGGCCTCAGCCTATCAATCCAACCTGTCCAGACCCCTCTGTAGAGCCTTCCTACCCTCAAGCAGATCAACCCTGTGTCCCAGCCTGGTGTCATCTGCAAACTTGCTGAGGGTGCACTCAGTCCCCTCGCCTAGATCATCAATAAAGATATTAAACATAACTGGCCTGAACACCGAGCCCTGGGGAATATCACTTGTGAGTGCCAACTGGATTTAACTCCATTCACCGCAACCCTCTGGGCTCGTCCATCCAGCCTGTTTTTCACCCAGCGAAGAGTACATTTGTCTAAGCCATGAGACGCCAGCTTCTCAAGGAGTATGCCATGAGAGACAGTGTCAAAGGCCTTGCT
>JANZLQ010000032.1:119696-212122 GCA_026212715.1 Elanus axillaris
CCCCCCCCCGTTTAACCCTTTCAGAGCTGAGGGAGTCTCTGAGTCAGAGGGCAGGGTCTGTGCTGCTCCCAAGGGATGGGGAAGGGATGACTTGTCCCCCCATGCCCGGGGACTGTCCTGCTGTGACAGCAGCTGGCCTATGGGGGAGGCACATCCCAAAAACCCCGCTCTCTCCCCATCCTTGGCTTACCCTGGCTCTGGGGTGCAGTGGGGGGGTATGGCACAGCGAGCAGGGGGGCTTGGGGGACTCTTTCCAACCCTGTGTGCCTTGCAGGCTCTGCTGAAAACGGGGGAGAACAGCTGGTCGCTGGCGGAGCTGGTGCAGGCCCTGGTGCTCCTCACCCACTACCACTCACTTGCCTCCTTCGTCTTTGGCTGCGGCATCAACCCTGAGGAGGACCAAGATGGGGGGCACGGCTGCTGGCCCCCCTCACCCCACAGCGACAGCAGCCCTGCCTCTGATGACAGCATGGGGGGCTCTGGGGTAAGCATGGGGGGGCTTTGCCTTGCAGGGGTGGGGGTGTGGGGTGCTGGACTGCTTTATGGTGCTACCCCAGGAAATTGCCCCAAGGCCTTTTATTGGCAACAGCAGATGCTTTAGGGTGGCGCAGTAGCATCCTCCGCGCAGTAGCATCCTCCGCGCAGTAGCATCCTCCGCGCAGTAGCATCCTCCGCAGGGCTTCCCCCTCCTCCCAGTCCCCGGGGTGAGGCACGAAGGCAGCTGGGGGCCGGGTAGGACAAACCCAGAGGCCAAACGCTCTTTAGAGCAGCCCTGGGGCTGCTCCGAGTGACAGCAGAGCTGAAAGCAGCCCCATGTTGCTCTGGGCTTGCAACTTCTCTGCACCCTTGCTCAACCTGGGGCAGCAATGACTCTGCCCTCTGCTTCGCCAGGGCAAAGATGCCATGCAGGAGGTGGAGGTGCTGATGGAGAGGATGAAGCTGCTGCAGGAAAGCCAGCTGGAGGAGGAGGGGGTCACACAGGAGGAGATGGCGACGCGCTTTGAGCTGGAGAAAACGGAGAGTTTGCTGGTCACTCCCTCGGGTGAGGAGGTGCAGGGGTGCAGCTGGCTGAGGATGGGGTCCTTGTGGGTCAGGGAAGTTGCAGGGGAGGGGGGAAGGAGCCAGCGTCTGCCCAGGGAGGAGCAGGATCAGGCCCCCAGCTGCAGGGTTGGCTTTGTCTGGGATCATACTGCATTGCTCACAGCTGCTGCGGTGGTGCCTTGTAGATATTGCGGATCACTCCCTGCAGTCCAACGTCCTCTGCTTCGTGGAGGACCCCGAGTTCAGTTACAAGGACTTCACGCGGAGGGGTGAGCAGGCCCCCCCCACTTTCCATGCCCAGGTGGGTGCTTGTGGTCCCGCACCAGCCAGAGGGGAAGGGGTGGCAAGGTGCTGGGTGGCAGGTCCTGCTTGTCTTGATGAGGGGGAACAGCGGGACTCTTTCCAGGGTCTTGGCACTGCATGGACAGCATGGGTGCGGAGGGTGAAGGTGCTGGGACCAGGCTAGAGATGTTTGAGCAGTGCAACCAGATGCTAATAGTTGGGGGGGTCAACATGGTGGGGGACGCCCCAGCTTATGTCCCTGCCTTTGAAAGTGTCCTGGTTTTGGCTGGGATAGAGTTACTCAAGCCCCTACCTCAGCATCCTTTCTCCAGCAGGATTACACCTGGGAGGACCATGGCTACTCGCTGATCAACCGCCTCTACCCTGACGTGGGGCAACTCCTGGACGAGAAGTTCCAGGTCGTCTACAACCTGACGTACAACACCATTGCCATGCACTGCGGCGTGGACACGACCATGCTGCGCAGAGCCATCTGGAACTATGTCCACTGCGTCTTTGGCATCCGGTAGGTCCCTGAGCTGTGGCTGGAGCCTGTTCTCCATCCTGGGTAGAGCCCACGAGTGGGTCCAGTCTGGGAGCGTGCGACTTGGTCTTGGTGAGACTGTAGCTGCTGTTTGGGCTAAGGCAATGTGATGCTGTTGGGGGGCTCGGCTTAGGTCCAGAAAGAGCCTGGGGTGTGCGAATGGGCAAGGGTTATGCCTGGGGAGTAATGCACCCTCCTCTCTCCCCCAGCTACGACGACTATGACTACGGGGAGGTGAACCAGCTTCTGGAGCGCAGCTTGAAGGTCTACATCAAGACGGTGGCTTGCTACCCGGAGAAGACAACCAAGCGGATATATACGCAGTTCTGGAGACACTTCAAGCACTCGGAGAAGGTGCTGCCCCATCCCTTCCCCTCCCGGCAGGGTGTGGGGTGATGCTGAGCCCCCAGTGCCCTGACCTCACTTTCCATCTGTAGGTTCACATCAACCTGCTCTTGCTGGAGGCTCGGATGCAGGCGGCTCTGCTCTACGCCCTGAGAGCCGTCACCCGCTACATGACCTGACCAGCCTCTGCTCCCTCCTCCTCCTCCTGCCCCAGGTTTGGGGGAAAGGCTGGTGGGAGCTGGTACCCTAAAGACTTTGCTGGAATATTGTCTCCCCCTGTTAAAGGGCCTGGAGCTGTGGAAGGAAAGAGGGGGCTTCCCTGCCTCTCATCCCGGGAGAGGGGACCCCCAAGAAGTTGTCAGTGCCAGGAAAACACCAGAGTGCTGCCTGGGGCTCGGCAGAGCTAGGGGTGCTCGACCGCTCCGTGCCTTTCTTGGGGTGAGCGTGAATGAAGCCAAAGCGGGGTGCTCGTGGATGCTGCCTTTACTGTGCAGTGCTGGTGTTACACCTCTGTGCCACCTCCTGGCACCGAGACTGCTGCCACGGAGGACTGACTGTCCTTGTGCCAAGGATCACCGGAAGGTGTCGTGGGCTTTGCCGCTGCTTTTTGGGGTCTCCTCGTCCTGGAAGACGTGCAGCTGCTGGTAGGGATGCTGCCCTCGCACACCCTCTCCACCTCTCTGGCTCGCACCCAAGGAACGCACTGCAGGAGCGGTGGGAAGGATCCAGGCATCCCGTCACCCAGCTGGGCAGCGCCCAGTGCCACTTGTCTCCCAGCTGAGTCCCCCCATGTTGGGGTCCGCATAGCTGGGGGAGAGGCTGCACCTCCCCAACTCCTCCCTGCCCCGGTCTGGGTGTTTCTGTTGCCTTCAGTGCCTGTTGTGACATGGGGACAGCCCCTCTGCGGCTGGGGGTGCCTGCAGCCCCTCGCCGCTCTTCCCCGTGGACCCTGGCACGGCCGGACCCCAGCCCAGCACTCAGCAGGGCTGCAGGGGGGGTTAAGCTCTGTCTGCCTGAGCCTCCTGCAATTTGGGATGTGAAGTGCCTCTTAATTTGGGTCCCAGGGCAGGAGCAAGGTGAGGGAAGGAGTGCGTGCAGTCTGTTTTACACCTTTTCTTGCATCATTTTTCAGCCACTGGCGCATCTCTGCTGTCTCAACCTCCAATGGCTGAGGTGGGGAGCTGTGCTGGGGCATGGGGCTGCCTGTGGCTGCCCTCCTGCCTGCTGTGAAGGTGGTGGGGTGGGACGTGGGGTTGGCTGTAGCTTGACCCAGATGTGCCAGAACATTTCCCAGTGGCGCGGGTCGCCGGGGAGGAGCCTGTGTTGGAGAATCCTGCTCCTGGCTCTGCTGGAGTGTGGGTTTGGGTCCAGCAGCATCACCTGCCACTCAGCCACTCCTGATTTGTCTCAGCTGAACTGTAGCTCCAGTTAACTTATTTCTGTATTTTTTGGGTGTATTTACTCCTGACTGGGCAGGGAAATGCCACTGTGACTTTGCTACAGATCTTGTTTGAAAAAATAAAATTGTTCGGGTTTGGGTTTTTTTTCCTTTTTTTCTTTTTTTCCATCTGTCTCTGCAGGGTAGCGCTGCCAAGCCAGTGGGTGTGAGATGCAGCTCCCTTTGCCATTGCTCAGCCCCAGGGACTGATCCTGCATAGCGCAGTAGGGGGTGAGGGTGTCCCACCGTTCTGGGGGTGGCTGGGAGCAGTCCTGGGTTGTCCAGAGGGGCGAATGGGGGGTCCTATACATTCCCCAGTTGCCTGAGGGGGGTGGGCTTGGCTCTGGTGCACCTTCCTCGCAGCAACCATTCCCAACCTCTCCTGCGTGTAGCACCCTTCCAGAAAGCCAGGATTTGGGGCACCGACACTCATCCCAATGTGGGTGTCCTATAGGCTGCTGTGGTCCTGCTGCTGGGATGGAGCTGAGCGGGCTGCAGTGGAGCTTGGAGGGGTGTGAAGCTGCACTGGGGCCACCCCAGCCCCGTAATGTGGAGCCCAGCACTTATCAGGGTACAGGCAGGAGCCCCTGGCAGCTGCCGATAAGATCCCCGAAGAGGGTTGGCCTGTCCCCCTGCTCCAGCCCTGTCTGTCCCTGCAGACCGAGGTGCATCCCTGTGCTGCGTGCCCAAGAACCAGCAAGGAGCCAGATCCTGGCTCCGGGGGCTGTCCGGACCCTCCAGCCCCTGAAGACGGGCAGGACCTGCCGTGCTGCCCATCTGAGTGGGGACACGGGGCTGGGGGCAGCGAGGCTGGATGGGGCTTGGGCGCTACCGGCATGGTAAGGGTTTGCTGGGGGTTTATAGGGCAGAGCCTCTGTTTGCATCGTGCCCAGGGAAAAAGTGCTTTGGGGCAGCTCAAGGGCACTGGGGAAACTGAGGCAGGAGGGTGGGTCCCTCTGGGATTTGCTGGTTGTGCCAAAGTCCCTGGGCTGGAGTCCTCATCCAGGCGTCTGTCCAGGTCCCCTTCGCGTGACCGGTGACTGCGGGCAGGTTTAGCAAATATCTTGCAGAGGAGAGCTGCAAAAACTGCAGGTAAGGGTTAGCTTAACGCTTACAAGGCACCAGAAACCCCCTGGGGTGCCTGGGGGGGCCCTGCCTGTGCTTGCTGGGCTTGCAGGAGGTGGCAGCCGGGGTTGAGCAGTTTTCCTGCGCTGAGTCACAGCTTCCAAATATTTCCCAGAGTGTTTTTCCAGCCCTGGCTGAGGAGGCTGAGCCACCACTGGTGCCTTAGGGCTGCAGAGAAAAAAGCAAAGCTTCCCCCCAGCTCCCCAAGTGCTGTGTTTTTAGGGTGTCACCCTGTAGCACCCAGCCAGCGAGGGGACAACACCCTGTGGGGACCTGGGGGTGCTTGGGGACCCCCGGGATCTCTAGGGCAGCCCCCCAGCCCCTGCCAGGGTGAGAGCTCCCTGCCCCGGAGGGTGGTGGGTTTATTCCCCAAATATACTGGGAATGGCAACCGTGAGCTTATTCTTAAGTGAGTCTAGCATGGTTTGGGGGGGGCGGGGAACGACTTGGAGATTTTTTAATGCTAGTGGTTTTTCTACTGTATCTGTAGAGGGGTCTGGCTGCAGGGTCTCGGGGACCTGGCGTGGCTGGAGGTCTTGGTGGGACAGCACCGGCAGTTCAGCTGCAAAGAGGGGAAAATTGTGTTTGTGTGTTGTTTTTTTCAAAAGAAATGAGAAAATGGCATCTTTTAGAGACAGCTCAATGACAATCATTAGAGAAGGGTCAAGTCAAGGGGGAGATTCTGTCAGAGGAAGGATTTTTCCTGCTGCCTTCTGGCTTTCTTTGAGGCATGCAAAACATTTTGTTCAAATGGAAGAAATCCTCCAAGTAAAGGCGCTGTTTCTGGTCTCTAAGCCATGCTGGGAGGGGCTGAGCCTTTGGGGGAAAAAAAAAAAAGAAAAGAAAAACCCTTCTTTGCTGCAGTTTCACCCTGGCGCATCTGGTGAAATCAGCACGAGCATCTTGTGGGGTCACTGCTCTGCATCCCCACTCAGTCTTGCTTTTCCCAGCAGTATCAAATAACCAGGATAAGTCTGAGTCCAGGCAGGTCTCGGGACACCCAGGGAGCAGCAATGCCCCCCCAAGCACCCAACCTACAGCCCTGCAAACTCAGGCTAGGCTCATATTTAAACCCCAGCGCCTGGGTGATGCATCAGCAATTGCAAACCTGTCAGGGATGGCAACCGGTTTGCAGCGCCCAAACAAGAGGTGCCCGGCGTATGTCAGTGCCTTGTGATGGTTTTCTCACCTCTGGGTGCTGTGGGACAGGTGGAAGGAGGGCTGCGAGAGTGGGGCTGCGCTGCGGCAGCGGCTGGGAGAGGTTTTGGCTTAGGCGAGGCTCCAAGCAGCCGGCGGGAGCTGGGTCTGTTGCTCACTTGCAAGGTGAATGTGTTGTGTGGTGGTTTGGTTTGGGGAGCAGAGGGTATGAGCGCAGGTCACCTCCTCCCATGCTTAAAACTATATATACGTACATGTATTTTTATATATATATATATGTATGAATATATGTATGTGTATATATACACAGAGGTATATAGCTGTGCTTTTGGGGTGGCTGGCAGGAGCCCGAGCTCCCGCACCCCTCTGTTCCAGCCCAGCATCCCTGGTCCACCAAGGTTTTTTTCCCCCAGGAGCGGTTTGCAACCCAGTGCCCATGGCCTTGCCCACCCAGCAGCAAGGAAGGGACAAATATCTGTTTGTGTTACTTTCTATTGTTTCTGCTGGTCCCCTGCTGTGTTTGCAAGAGTGACCCAGTCTGGGTGGGCTGCCAGCTCCGTGCCCTTCATCTGCCCCATCTTTGCTGCTCCTCTGCCCCTCTCCTCCACTGAGGCCCTATTTAGGCACCTCCCGGGCGGTGTGCGTTTGGATATTACAGCCTCACGTTAAAGCAGGGAGAAAAGGGTGCTTGTGGACCCGAGGGGAGAGCCGGTGGGCTGCCCAGGAGCCCCCAGCTCCCCCCTCCCCAGGGCGCAGCCCGGGATGGAGCTGGTGCCGGGAGCCAGTGCTGCCCTGAGCCTTGCTCAGGGAGTTGCAAAGCAGGAAAGCTCTTGGAAAGTGTTATTTTTAATCCCTTTTTCCCCCCTCCTACAGTCTCGCAAAGCTTGGCCTTAGCAGCCAGCCCTGCATTAGGCTCCAAATTTTCCTCCCTGGTTGCCCCAGTTTTATTTTAAATCCACAAAGGGTTTACCATGGGCACCCAGTGCTTCCCATGCTTCTCCTGAGAGATGACCACTAGCAGCAGGAGCACCCGAGAAGGACCAGTTCCTTGCTTTATTTTTCTCTCCACTTTTCTGCTACAGCATCAAATAACACAGGGCTGAGCCGGCGCCGTGGGCCTCCTTTAACTCATCGCCTGGGTCACTGTATCAGTTTAACTCTCTTCCTTCTTTCAGGTGGTCACAATTATAAACCAATAAATTCCTCACCCTGTGCTTATCCAAGGCCTGCAATTTGTACACACATATATAATTTATCGACAGCTTTCATTGTCTGTCTTGCAGGGCAGAAGGTGTGTTAATAATCTCCCTACCTGTAGCTGATCGTTATGATCCCAATGTATGTAATTTTTTTGCACTATGCTTGCCCTCAATTTAAAAACATAACGTGCTAGCTGTGTTTAAAATGCAGCAATGCAATGGGAAAATAATAATAATAATCATGGGCTGTGCTGAATGAGTGGTTTAAGGCTGATGGAGCCCAAAGTGCTTTGCAAAATGGGTGTTACCAGGACTGAGTTGCCCTCGCTCTGCCATAACATGGGGAGGGTGCAGCGGCATCGTGCTGTGCCGAGGGTCATCTCTTGCCGAGCCCGGTGCCCGGCCAAGCGCCAGGAGGGATTTGAGCAGTCAGGAAAGTCCCCATCCTGGAAGTTGGCCAGGATGGGGCTCAGCCTGCGCAGGGGTTCCTGCAGGGCTGGAGATGAGGAGGAATATCCATGCCCTGAGCATCGGCAGCTCGTTGCCGTATGGCTGCAAAAACAGACACCTGGACCCATTGCACGGGCTGGAGATGGATAAATTCAGGCTGGGAAAAAAGCAACTCTTCAAGCGTGAGGTGGATGTGGAGGTTCAGCTCAAGCGAGCAGCGGCGGAGGGTGCAGGTCTCTGCCCTGGCTTTGCCCGGTGCCTGCGTCCGCAGAGCCGTGGGCAATCCCCCGTGTCTCCCGTGGGATCACACGTTTCCCAGCAGTGAGCAGCTGCCTTGGCAAACCCTCTGCTGTGGTCACCATGGACTACATGGACTTGAGCCCTGCCGCCCCACTGCTCCCAGTCCCTCCCAGTCCCTTGCCAGCGGTGGAGCCCCAGAGCTGCCCAGCGAGCCCAGTGTGGGTTTTGCAGGGTGGTGAGTGGGAGGGAAGGGACTGGTCCCTAGTCGCTTCCTTAGCTCATGGGAACAGAATGCATCCTCCCCACAGAGCCCAAAAATATCCCCTGGCACCATCTGTGCCCGGCGCCAGCTCTGCTTCCTGGCGTAACCCACACCGTGCCCAGCCCTGCCAGCCTGCGGCCGTGCCACCGGGTCACTGCTGGGGACCGACATCGTCATCGGGGCGCACACGTGGCGTTGCAGTTTCAGGACATGGAGCACTGCTTTTGCAGCCAGGTTTTACCCAGACATGCAGCTTTGCACCCTGCCAGCACCTGGCTGTGCACCGAGGTGGGCACCTTTGGGTCCCTGGAGTGCCAGGAGCCGTCCTGCCGGTGGCTGGGAGCCAGATTTCTTCCACAAGCCCCTCCAAAATCAGCTCGATCCCTGCCGGCACGGAAGGAAAGCTTGGCAGGGTGGGAGAGGATGAGTGCCTGGCCCTGTGCTCCTTTGCAGCAGGTAATAAGCCGTTTGCTTTGGATTTAAGACTGACAATTTGGCTGTCACCGGGAAGCCGACTTGCTGTCCTCGCTGGGGACAAACTGGGCTTATCCCGGGGGAACTGCGGGCTCTGGGCACCGCGGGCTGGAAATTCCAGCTGGCTGCTGGAGCGTTTTAGTCCTTGAAAAGCAGCCAGGCAGCAGCGATGTTGCGGTGGTGTGCGGGGAGGGCTGGGACGGGAGGCAGCCGTCCTCCGTGATGTGTCCCCGAGCTGCCGTCACCTCCCCCGGCCGGGCTCCGGGTCTCACCCGGCACCCCGAGCTCTGCGCCAGCCGGGGGGACGAAGCACCCCGATAGCTGCAAAGGGGTCCCCACCACAGGCCGGTGCCACTAAAGGGGAACAAATCGGCTCCACGGGCACCGCTTGCAGCTCGCTCTTCAGCCCCTCTGTTTCTTTGCCTGGCATGCGATTTTTCTGCCCAAAAGCACCTCCGCTCCGCCGGCGGTTCCCAGCCCCGGTCCGGGGGGAACCGTCCCACCGCCGGGCGGGACCGGCCCGGGGCTGGCGGAGCTGGGGCTGCTGGCTTCCCCTCCGCGGCGCGGAGGAGGGGCCGTCCCGGGCTGCGCGCCCCGGCGGGGCTGAAGTTTCCCCTGCCCGGGCCCGGGCTCACGGCGCCGCTCGCAGCCGCCACCGTCGGGACCGCGTTTCAGCCGGCTCCCCCTCGGTGCTTACGGCCTCCTCCGCGGCTGTTTGCGGTGAAGGCCGTTCGTGGCCGGCAGCCTGGCCGCCCCCCAGCCGTCCTCTCCTCGACCGGCGCTCGCCTCTGCTGCTGGCCATAACGCGCACCGCGTCTCTGTGCCGCTGCCAGCGGCTTATTGCTCCGCGCCTGCAGAAGGGTTAATGAGTCATTAAGAGCGGCATGTGGAAGCTGCTTGCATCCACCTACCTACCCCTCAGCTGCTCTCTGCAATTATTCACGTTTCGGATTCTTCCTTTCTTGAGTCTGCCGGATTGTGCTGCTTTTGAAATGCTTTTCTGCCGTTCAGATATTGCAAGGCAAAGAAACATCGCCACTCCTCTTTCTGTCGTCTCCTTTGAATACGCGGTGTAAATTTTAGGTTAAAAAACTCAAATTGCATACTTCCATGCGAAGTGGATTTTGGGGTTGATGTAGGGCCAGACATCCCCTTCCTGCACGTTTGGCCACTTCATGTGTTGTGTCCTTTCTGTACCGCAGCTCCACTTCTCTCTCTTGATTGTTAATTGTGTTGTTGACTGATTGGCTGTAATCAGACTCAACTTTTCTGATTTATTTTTTTCCCCATGGTTTAATCTTTTTTGAGATTAAAGCTCTTCAGAGAGAAGTTAAACGCTCAGCTGCTTGGTTTGATCAGGCAATGCTTTACAACTCGTGTCTTCCCTTAGTTGTGCCTTTGGCTGGGAATCATCCTTAGAATAACTTCACAGTATTGGTTTGAGGGCATTTTTAGTATTGTCAAGGCAAAAATTTGGCAAACATTGGCATTTCTTTACTTGTGAGTCAGCTATGAATCATTCTTGTCTTCTGTGAGATGTGTGTTTTGTAAACTTACTAGTTTGGGCAAGTAAATTTCAAACTACAGGTTGATGGCAAAATGCTTGTGTTCACTAATTGTGCCCAAAATGACTGAAACATACCTTGTGTTACACAGACAAGTGAGCTGTGGACTTTGCCATAGTATTTTCCAGACAGATTTCTGTTAGTAAATGAAGTTTGTGTTACCACAAAGAAACTTGAAGTTTTCCCCATCTCCAGTGAGATGTATTACATGGGATTATGCAACGCATATGACTTTCCGAAATACTTAGTTTCTAAATGGCTAGGTTCTCTCTTCTGCAAGAATTTTCAGATTTGATTGGTTATAACATAATGCAGTATTTGCTGTGAACTACACTATTACACTTACTCTGTTACATCATGCTTTTGTCAGGTAAATCTTTGACTTTTTCTGTATGACATTAAAGGCTTTTAATGATATTCCTGTGGAGATCTCAAGTACAAAGCGAGTAGCAATAACTCCCAAGCAGATCTAAAGTATCATTTTCCTTAGATACAGGAATACAACTGGCAACTTTAGTGATCGCTGCACTTTTATAGTTGTAGCTTTTACATTATTTTTAAAATAGGAACGCCATCAAGAGCATGACCATTAAACTTTCCAAGAGAAAAGGTCAGATTTTTTTTTTCTCTCACATGTTGCACTGTATGTCAGTTCTAATTAGCTGTACGCTCTTATGGTTCATATCCCTAATTATCATTAAGGACTTAACAGCATATCTTGGTCTTTACACTGCAGATCTCTCCTTTACACAAGTTCCTTGGATCCCTTGTTACATCAGTGGCGTAATTAATATTCTGCTCTGTGGTTGGCTTAGATAACAGTCCAAGGGACGTGAGGCAAAAAAAGCAACAGCTACATCTCAATAGTGGCTGACTCCCCCTCTCGAGTCCTTGTTTGTGCTATCTTGCCAGCTATCTTGTTAAGAACTGGCAGCTGGTACAGTTCCCTGGTTGAGGAACCCAGACTGTGTGGGGGTTAAAACCATATTGTGAGTGGGCTAAATACATCATGTTTACAGAGTCCTTAATTTTCAGCTATCTCAAGTCTGGCATCTGCAAATGAAGATGAGAAACAGTATCTATGTGTGTTACAAATCTCTCAAGATGTTCTGCTCTGCAAGGCTTCTATTGCCCCTGTTGAAGAAGTGACTTTTCCAGTCAGTGAGGCAGTTGCCAAGGTGGCATCAGCTACAAGATAAGTGGCTTGTGGATTCTTCTGCTCGGACACTTTGCTCCCAGTAGTACCCTTTCTTCATGCAGCTTTTAACCCAAGTAATGCACTGAGGCTTTGTGCAAAGCACCTGTCATGATATTTGCCAATAAACTAACAGAATAAGTGAATTTTGAATTGTTGAAAAGCCCTGTTCTTAAACGCAGGCTGAAAGTAGAGGTTTTAGCCTCAGAAGCTTTGCAACCATGTTGGCTTTCTCTTTGAAAGTTGGAAAGATTAAAAAAAATAATCAGGAAATAAGCTATAGAACTATAAGGGCTCATGTGGTGGAGGCAATCTTCTAACGTCATCTTGGGCATTTGAAAGTTGGATGTATCTAAGCTAATCACTTAAGCTCACTCTTCAGTCAGCTAGGAAAGGACAGCCTTCAGAAGGCATTTCCTGGGCAATTTTTATCTGAAATGTTAGTTGCATTAAAAAAAAAATAAATCCATAAAGTACTCAGTGGCAAAACTAGATTTTTTTTGTCCTCTGATTTCTTAATACATTTTCTTTGGAGTCTAACCATGCTGGATGGTTTCTTAAAGGACTGTGAGTTCTGCTAATGGATGTAATAGCTTCACAAGTGGTTAACCTCCAGGAAGGAATGCCCGTCTTTGTATGCGTTGGGTATGAGCGCGTGTTGTCTTCTGCTGTGGCTGTAATTGTGACCAGATGAATTTGAGTCCTGGGAAATACAACTAGAAGTCTTTCAGCTCAGCTCATACATCTGGAAACATTAAGGGTTAAATATTTGCTGCTTGTAGATGGTGAAGGTTTTGCCAGGACCTTAAACTGGGCCAGAAATCTATCTGAAGGTGTCTATATGGGTAGTATTGCTTCCCAGGTAGGCCTTGTGAATTACCTATTGACTTCTGCAGTCAATTTTTACTGTCCTTTAAATGTGCAAATAAGTTTGAATGGTGTGGAAGGTCCTATTTCTTTCAAAACTAAAGGGTGTAAAATTTCAGAGATTTAGGCTGAAAAAATTGAGAAAATGCAGTCCTGTGGAGATACCAGGGGACAAGCATCAGGGTTCCGGGATTCCCTTCTTTTCTAAAAAACTATGAATGGAAATACATTCATGCACTAGTTAGAGCAGAAATGTACTTTTGAAGTGGATGTCTTGATCATCTGCACTTAATGCACTTCAATTTACATCTCAGAGCACATAAACTGATTTTGTTTGGGGTAAAACTGAGTCAGAAGAACTCCAAGAGCTCATTTAATGTACTCCAAATGCTAATGCAAATTCAGTCTACAGGATCAGATTGGAGATAATTGGAAGTAAAAGCTGTAAAAAAGTAGTGCGAAAGCTATGCCCTTAGTGCCAAGTATTTCACCCTGCAGCTCTGCCCCTATTGGTAACGTTTTACGCTGCCTGCTGGTATAAACTTCGTGACAAACTTGTTAACCAATTTTTAAAATATAGCATAATGTTCAGTATATCTTTACAGAAAAAGAGAAAATATAAACATCATAGCATAACATTAGAAAAGTTAAGAGAAGACGTGAGTGTGTGTGTCCCTTAAATAACTATAGAAACAAATAGTGCTTTATTAACAGAAAATAGTCTTAAAGGAAGTAGGTTACTGAAATGCTTAAGTTTCTTAAACATTAGTTCTATAGAGATACAGCTGGTGAAAGGGAACCATAAAATTTAAGAGCTTTTGCCCTCAGCCATCCTGAAAATCCTTCAATAGGTACTTTTCTGACAGAAAATATTTCCTAAAATGTTGAAAATATTTTCTCAGCAGTGATGTATTAAGGTTTATCAGTTCAATGCATTGACATGCCTAGAAATATGTGTAAGACTTCCTTGAAGTTTGCATTTTTATTTATTGGAAGAGGTCATGCTATAGGAACATCTTGATTAGTTGTGCCATTACTTCAAATCAGCACTTGATGATTTCATCTCGTGTCGCTCAGGGGCATTCATATAAAAAGAGAAATAAGTCTCTGAGGAACAAACCACTGCTGAAGTGCCTCTTGTTTAGTCTTTGCAGCGTAAAGGAGTTGTTCTGTGTTTGATACTGATAGGGAAGGTGGGATAGACAGATTGCGATCCTACTGATATGTTTTATTGTATAGAGTCATTTATCTTGAATATTAAATGTGTTTTTTAAGCTTTGTTGCAGACATTCCCTCTGGGAAGAGAGAACTAAGTGAAAGAGTCCTGAAAGAAACAAATAGCAGCCCTAGAAGTAATGAAGGAGGGAGCCAAAAAGCAGCATGGGAAAAAACCTGAAAGTGTGTGTGTGTAGGTTATTTAGTAATAACAATAAATACCTGCATAGAAGACTTGTGTGATCAGGAGCATGTGCTGCAGAGTTTGGGGAATTAATTAGACTCCCTGGAAGAGGGAAGGATCTACACTAACACAGTGTATCTATGAAAGGGAAATGGAGTATTGGTACAACATTATTTTTGGCTGTGATTCAGTTGCTTTAATTTAGGTCTGAAAAAGATATGCAAGCCTAAGTTAGTTGCCATAGTCTTTCTGAAGGGGGATTCACCTTGTTTGAAGACAGATCAGATGAAGGATCCTCTGGAGGTGTTGTGTTCCTTCTATTGACTATAAACAGAGCATCAGGTGACTATCTCAGATGTCTGACCAGGTGTCTGGGGTTAAATGAGATGTGATTCATCTTGCTTTATTAAGGTAACTGAAATAAATGTCTCGGCACAATTCTTTTGGCTTGAAACAGAGGATGGAACTGACTGACCGGTATGCTTCAGGGTCCTGTGAAGGTGCTGTAGTAGTACAGAACTATCCTAATATTCAAAGAGCAGGCAGTTTGCTCCAGAGCTGAGATTCAAAGCAGAGCTCTTGCTCCAAGGGCAGCAGACCTTCCTGGTGAGCTGGAGAGAAAGGATGTCTTTTTGCTGAGCTGTGTTTCTTGTTTCATTACACTCTTTTAGGCCAAGTTTTAGTTGGCATTTATAGACATGAATATTTATAGAAACTAATTCTCTCTGTGGGCTCTTGGGTTTACCAGCTGTGAAGTGAAACGAGAGAATTATCTTTAATTTACTTTTGAAAATGGGGGTGGGTATACAATACAGGAATTTTGTTCTTTTGCTATCTGAACCAAGGGCCTCTTATGAACAGAAGGTACCATTTTGCAGAACTGCATGGTGGTTTTGTGGATGATCAAAATGCATGGAAAACGCACTACTAAGCATTTTTGAAGAGAAAAAATATTACTAGCTGCATAACTGAAACTTGAGCTGGTCAAGCTCCTCAGCACAAGGCCAGTTTATTTTCTAATAAGGTAGTTTCAATGGAACAGCTGTAGAGAAGAATTCGGCCTATGAAGTTTAATGATTAGTTGCTGCTTAATTGCTAGCTGCTCCTGAGGTCAGAAACTTGCCACCAGAAGTGCTTCTTTCTCTCTGATCCTTGCTGTGTTGTTTGCAGTTCACCGGACTTCAAATATTTACCTGGCTAAAAATTATATCCCATATATAAAAATTATATATGGTGGAAACATCAGGTATATGTTTCTAAATCTCATTCCAAATTATAAGGTACGTGAGTTAGCATGAGGAATAAGATCCTGAGATCTTATAGGTGCATGGATTTTTTGGGGAGTATCCACTGCCAGAATCTCAAATGTCACTGAAGGGGATAAAACGGAGGTAGAATAGATTGGGCAGATCTGGGCTTTCCTCTCCTAAATAACTCATCTCTGACCTCTGCAATTTAATTGCCCAAGTCTCTCTGAATGCAGGCAGCTGTATTAGTTTACCACACTACATGTGTGGTCAGAGTCTGGCACCAGCATTCACTTTTTTTTCCAGAAAAGACTGCAAATTCTGCCTGTATTCAATCCAGGCTCCTGATATTCATATGCTTGGAGCTAAGACTGATTGGGGGTGGCCACAGACCTTTGGGAGCTGCAGCTCCAAACAGCTGCATTAAGGTCTTCAGTGACACTGAAACAGGCACTAACTTTAAAGTGATAATCCCTTCTTTTCAGGAAGTTTGTCCTGAAAAAAAACCTGAAATTCTTCTAACTCTGCTAATTTTCAGTAGCTTGTAACATGTTTTTGCTTGTATCTGTGTGAATTATGCTGGTGTCAAATTTACAACTCTGCCACAGTGAGTCACTGCCAGTCTTGGTAACAGAAACAAAGAGTCCCAGTCCCTTTGTGGGTCTGTGCCTTTATGAAAGAAGGAGGTAAATATCTCAAATATTTTAAATTCTACTTGTCTGCATCCCATTTCCAAAACTTGTCTGCAGGGTAAGGCAGTCTTTGCCAAAGCTTACCTGGACTCAGCTCCCCCAGAGCTGGCAAGGGAGCTGTAATGCTGCATAACGTTGCTGTGAACTGGTATTTCCACACATCATAACGCTGTGCAACTTAGATGTATCATGGGCTGAGGAGCAGAATAACCATAGCCGCTTATGGCTATGTGAGGTTGAGTGTGGAAGTGGGGTGGCCTGACTGCATTACTTCCATTTCCAGATCAGGCTCATTAAGCAGGCGTGCTGTCAGACATGCAGCGCTGCTGGTAGTGTTACCTAAGAGGGGTTGCATAGAGGAGGATATTCAGTTTCAAAACCTTTTAATGAAAAAAGGCTTTGCCAGTATTATCTGAGTGCCCAGCATCCATCTCAGTGTATACAGTGCTTTATGTTGATTGTTCAGTGAAATGAGTGAAGTCTTCATGAAGTTCTTTCTGCTTTGTTTTCCTGACTAGACTCCAGAGTCTTCAAGGCAACAGTAACCCTGTCTTAAACTTCTGGGGGCTTGGGTGGGAAGGGAGTGTTGGGGGTTTTTTGGTGAGTTTTGGTTTTGTGTTTTGTTGGGTTTTCTTTTTACACTGTTGCTTTACTAAAGCACATGGATAACACAAAGCAGGTCATGCACAAAGCAGTCCTGATGCCTTCCTTTAAAGAAGATTACCATTGTGTTATACAATGTCTGACAGCACCCAGAAATGTAACATGAATGAAATTATTGTCTAAAAATTTGGGAGGCAAAATATTGCATTACCCAAGTCCATTTGAGAGCTGAGTATCTTCATGACTTCATTCCTCTTACCATCTTACTCTTTTAGTTTCTGCATGCATCATTTGAAAGTGTAAGTAGAGCGTACTTCTAGATATATAGAATGGCTGGCCAACTAATGCAGTTAAACTTTACATGATTTAATGGTAAAGCAAATGCCTGCTATTTGAAACTGAAGAGTTAGTTGTCTGAGAAGGAAAGGATAGTGAAATGTCTCACTGTAGGTTTTTTTTCTTCTTTTTTCTTTCTGTTTTTTTTTGAGAGTATTGGTTTGGTGTAACCAGCTAAATTATTCTGTATCCCCAAAACATGGAATTTTGAAAGATCAAATCACATTCCTATTTGTGTGAGAAGTGGAGATTTTTGCATGCACCTATAAATAGCAGTTTGTTTAGGTTTAGATTTTGTGTACCATGTACAAGTACATATACCTACAGCGCTTGTGTACCACTGGCTCAAGCGGCATACAAGGAGCTGCCACTGCAGAAGCTTCCCCAGCAAACAGTTTAGTCTACAGGGAACCTTCTCCCCCGGGTGTCTGCACGGTTCTGTCAGTGTACCCGATGCGCAGTGTGCTCCCTGCTATTCCAGTTTTGACAGTTTGCTTTGACAATAATGCCCCAACCATTGAGTGATTAGCCATTGTCCATGGTTTTTTTTTTGGTTTTTTTTATTCTTAATCATTCTGGTTTATGATATTCCAGTTGATAGCCTCACAAATGTATTGGTGCAACAACTGTTTGTTTGAGCCATTCCAAGCACTGTGAAACCAGGGATGGTGACACAGTCTGTGGGAGCCGATTCATATGAATTTTGACGTATAATACTGCATATTTGTCAACACCCTGAATGCCTTGTAACTGGGCATTTGTGTCAGATTAAAAGATGAGCATCTCATGGAAGCCATACAAGAATGTTGGTATTAACTATTTGATGCTATTAAGCTTGAAGTGCAACTGGTCCTTCTTTCTGCTGTTGATACTCAGACTTGCAGTGGCTCCTCTTGTAGCTTCCTCAGCAAAATACCTAGTGTAATAAAATACAAGTGATTTGCTGCCTCCATATGCCACAGGGGTCCGCCTCTCACCGTGTACCCCTGCAGTGCTTACATGATCTCATGTAGATAGATGGCAATGTACCTTGGATTCCTCTTCTGGAACGCACAAGGTAGCCTGCTGTCTCATAGGCACAGCTAACTATCAAAGGGGTGGTACTATAAAGATGAGCAGCTGCGGAGTATTCTGAACTTCATTTTCAGCAAAGGGTTCCACCCCTCTGCACCAGAGTAAAGCCCTCTCTTGTGCTCTGTTCCCAGTGAACTTCCAGAGATGAGTAAGCACGCTCAGGAACGAATATTACCTCCACTGTCACCTTACTAATCCTACTCTCTAGGTATGGACCTGCTGACAGAAATACTACAAAACAGGTTCTTTTTTTTTCTCCCCCAGAATATCTTTTATTTTTACTGATGCCACTTATTAGTGTGTGTTAGTAAAAACAAAACAAACAAAAAGCCCAAAAAACCCAAAGCAAAACAACAAAAAATGATTTTTCTCATACCCTCTGTTCTACATCATGCTACTATACCATGCATTCTTATTTCATGTTTTGACAATTAGACAAATACAATTAGACACAAATGTATTAGACAACAGTGTTGCAAACATACTATTTTGTACTGTGTATGAATTTGAGTTGTCAATATCTTTGTTTCTACTTTATACATAGTTTTTTGTAATAGTATATAAAATACTGGTTCCCTTTGATTTAAATCTTTGGTCAAGCATGATTTTTTTCAAGAGTTGCTTTTCATTCTCTTGAAACAGGAGTAGTCATGCTAAACGAACAGCACCATCAAGTCTAATGGGCCTATATTTAGAGTGTCTAAAATAGAGAGTGACAACAACCATGATATTTGTGGGTTGCCCTCAAGGGCTGCAGTGTCCTGGCATCACACTAAGTTGCATAATATCAACTGACTCTCCAGACACTGGAAACAAGGAGAGACCAGCTGGATCATCCAAGGAATTTTCTGCCAGGGCAGGCTTGTTCCCTGTGATACCTCTTGCAGAGTATTGTTTTTAGTCTGGCTTTGAATAATCAGGCAGGACTTCCTTAAACTGGGAGACAGCTTCACATTTTAAGGTTGCCTTTATATATAACCATCAAGCAGGATCTCCCTTATAATGGAAATCCCTTTTTAAACTATTTTCCTTGGAAAGTTGCTACTGATACAGCTTACAAGTTATAAAAGATGTTACACAGAAGTACAGTTATATAAGATACATATATATATTTGTAAGTTATATGGAAATACAGAGAAGACTTGAACAGAAGAAGGCTTTCTCGCTCAGTATCCCTAATCTCCTTTCAGCCAACACTCAGCACAGGAAAACTTCTTTGCTTTCTTTCAGGACCACATCACTTCCTTGATGGTTCTTGTCTCCCTGATGCTTTTACAGTTGGATTCTGTGTTTTTCCCTCACTCTGAATCTGTCCTCCCATTCTGTGTGTATCACAGCTCTGCTAGATGAATGCCCATCCTCTCTGTAGGCATACAGCCTCCACTGAAGCATCTCTGTCTAGACACTCCAGATTCTCCCTTGTCTTGAATGTGGCTAGTGTCTGAGGGCTTGACTTAATTTCTTTCTTGTTCGAGGTTTTGGTGGTGGTTTTTTTTTTCCTCCCCCAGCTTTCTCAGTCCAAAATGAGTTTAGCTTATACTGATTGATGGCAACTAATTATACCCACCATTTTCAGTGAAGATTTTTCACCTAACTTCTAGCATGAACTTAGTTGTAATTCAGAAGATAAAGCCCTGATTTCATTTTTGCAATTGAAACTAATCCTGAGGCGTGGGAAGAATTATGCTGGCTCTCCTTTTACTAATGGAGGCAGGATCAGGTTTTGAGTTGTACGATGAATACTGTGTGAATACTACTTTAAGTCCAGCCAGCAACTGAGCCACACAACAGCCGCTCACTCACTCACCCCTGGTGGGATGGGGGAGAGAATCAGAAGAGTAAAAGTGAGATAAAGGCAGTTTGACAGGTAAAGCAAAAGCCTTGGACACAAGCAAAGCAAAACAAGGAATTCATTCACCACTTCCCATGGGCAGGCAGGTGTTCAGCCATCTCCAGGAAAGCAGGGGTCCAGCATGCGTAATGGTGACTTGGGAAGACAAACACCGTCACTCCAAATTTCCTCACCCTCCTTTTTTTCCCCCCAAGCTTTATATTCTGAGCATGACATCATATGGTCTGGAATACCCCTGTGGTCAGCTAGGGTCAGCTGTCCCAGCTGTGTCCCCTCCCAGCTTCTTGTGCACCCCCAGCTACTCACTGGTGGGGTGGGGTGAGAAGCAGAAAATGCCTTGGCTCTGTGTAACCACTGCTCAGCAGTAATGAAAACATCCCTGTGTTACCAACACTGTTTCCAGCACAAATCCAAAAGGTAGTCCCATACTAGCTACTGTGAAGAATATTAACTCTATCCCAGCCAAAAGCAGCACATACTGGTAAAGCAGTAATTTGTTGCAAGGCGTATAAGCAGTGCTGGAATGTTAGCATACCTTCAAGTCATACAAGCCAGGATGTGTGTTTACTAGAAGAGTGTTTATCATCCAGCACAATATTCCAGTTAACTTATGATCGCTTACTTGATTCCCTGTTTCTTTTTTTATTAGTCCCAGTTTAGAAGAAGGATAGGCGCAGACAGGGGTTTGCGATCTGTGTTCACCTCTTGATGGCTGTCTTCAGTGATGACAGGCTGCAATGACATAGTTGGTTCAAGGGTGATTAACTGTAGAACATTATGCTTTTGACATCAGTGAGATAACTTAAAAACCATACCTGATAATCATCACAACAAAGAGTAAAGTACAATAGCTTATGGTATTTAGTAAATGGAATACATCTGGTTAGCTTTTTTGTGCACAATTTAGACAGGAACATATGAAAGGATCAATATCAGATGTGCAAAACAGGGTGCCCAGTGAGAGTTTTCCTCTGAAAAACATTTTCCTTGTATGATTCACTTTTTCAGGTTTGAAAGAAGTAACCAATTTTTAAACCCAGTTCCCTCCCCATACTATGGACTGGAACGTCACTTACTGTAGCATTATGTTGTGCAGTAGTTGTGATTATTGCAAATTCACCATCCTAAAGCAGAGGAATTCTGGAACACATGTAATAGGTGTGGAAGTCTGGGATCGGGGTGCTGCTTTGGAGTTCTGCCTCATGGAGGCCTTGAGAAGACAAGGAAGAGTGGTAAGCACTGTGCACCTGCCCTTTCCTAAGGGGATGCTACCAACCTCTCCCCCTTACTGCATTTAGATTTCTTGTTGCCTACTGTTATTACCAACATAACTTTATTGAACAAAGAAAGACCTGATCTGTAAAGCGATTCTGAATTAGTCTAGCCCTTGGGAAGTCAAACACTTAAATTAATGTTTTGTTTATTTTTTCTCCTATTTGTGCAGTACTGACTGGGAAAAAAAAATCCCAGATTTTAGAGATGCAAATGTTCTGCTAAAGAAATGGGCATGTTGCCTCTTTCTTGTCATCCTTTCCCAGTCTAGTTTTAAAGCACTGTTGTTCTATATAGTAAGAGAAGCATTTGACTGATCTTTGCCTCAGATTCTAGTTTGAATTAGAAGGCTGGCAGTTTGGGAAATTATCCTTCAAGTTTTAATGCAATTACATGACTGGAGGCTTCAGTTACACTTTGAATGCATTGTGGACCCATAGTGAGCTATATTTGAAGTCCTGAAACATAGAGCTTCTGCTTTCCCAATGTGACTGGGAATATGAACTTGTCACAGCCAAACATTTTGTCTGGCATGCTCCCTTGGTTTCTGCCTGTTAGACATTACTTCGAATTGTAAAAAAAAAAAAAAAAAAAAAAAAATCTCATTCTTTTTCTGTATTTCTGCTCTTCTGCAGTACCTTTCTACATTTCTCAAGTTCTCGGGAGTACAAGTAATACAGGAAAAGGTTGTACAATTTTCTTCCAGGTTTTGAATCCCTCTAAACAGTAATCTTGTTTGACTGGCTCTAGTTATGAGGCATCCAGAACCCATGAAGTATTTCTAAGGCATGGCCTTCACGGAAGGAGAGAGACCATTGCCTTCTGAACTGCCTAAATGTCCTGGTACTGCCTGCAGGAGAGCATCTTAGGTGGTTTTTTTCTTTCTTTCCAGAAAGAGGAGTTTCTGCGGCAGATAAATTGTCATATAGAGGAAACAGCAGCTGTTAACCTTTTAGATATTAGCCTTGATGCAGGTATTCCTGAGGGAGATGCTTATGACTTTCTTACCAATGCAAGCCCTACAGGCTCTCTTCTCTTACTGTCACGATATGTGAGCTTCCAGCAAAGCCGATGTGTATTTGTGGGCCATGGTTTTATGCGTGGTGGTTGGGTTCTTGTGGCCTAGAGAAAATAAGGGCATTCCAGGTCATCTCAGCTTTAACACTGCTTCTGCCGCTGACTTACAGGGTGGATTTAGACAGATCAATTCATATCTGTTGGAATAATTGGATATGGCCATTAATTAGTGTGGCAGCACTGTGTCCTGTGCTCAGGGAGACCCCCACCACTTTTCTGTCATCCAGCATGCCAGGTGGCTCTAGTCATCTTCAGTATCACATTCTGCCTCACTCCATCTCTGTCTAAAGTTGCCAGGGAACAGTAGTAACGACCTACCTTGTAATGGCACAAAGTGGATTTGACCAGGGTCTGAGGACAACCAGGGCTCTTGTTACCATTCACTTAGGTGTAATCTGTAATGGGCAAAGCCATCCCTGCTTCCAGGAGGCTGCAGAAGTTTCACAAGGGATATCCGTTGGGCTCCCTCTGAGCCCTAATTCTTACTTATATATTGAGAGCTTTCATATATATATGAGTGTTACATGCACCAGGTAGTGACTGAGCTTCTTAAGCTACATCTGAAGTCATGGAGCTCATGTAATAGCATGTATGAATCAGAGCGAGTAAAACTGGTGTAAATTCTAAACCCTGGTGTTAGCAGAGATTTTCTTGGGGCAATTTATTAAGCTGGGAGGGCTGTATACATGGAGAAAAGAGGATTGTCAATACTAAGAATGCAATAATCAAATAACCAAATATGACTTTATTCTTGTCATTATCTAAGTCATTTGTAAGGTGATCTTACCTCAGGCATTTAGGCAGAGGCTGGTGCAATGATGTTTTCAGTAGAAATAATAAAATCCAAATCCAGTTCCTTTATTTCATTGGGTTTCTCAAGTTTGGTTTTTTTTCCTGGTGTTTATCACTGGGTTTTGTTTCTGCTGTGGCACCCTGAAGTACTTGGGCTTTCTTTTTATCCTTAAAAACAAATTTCCAATTTGGAGTTTGTTTGTTATTCGGGTCATGATGTGCTGATGGTCAGTGCTTGTTACAGGCCAAGTTGAGAGGAAGAGCCTTGAGCTCTCTCTCACTTGGAAATTTGCCCAAGACAGCAATCATTCCTCAGTTCATGCTACTAGACTTGTTTCATCTGTACAGGATTGCCAAACACGTGGTCAAGATAAAATTACATATTTTTCCTTGAGACCTTCCTGGTGTTAGTGAAACTTGATTGTTACAACAAAAGCCATGGTCAGAGTCTTTCCTTTTTTACTGTCCCTTCGGTTTATTTTCTTTTTCTGCTACATGGAACTTAACAGCTTGTAGAGTTGTTTTCCCTTCCATGGTCTCCTACAATAACCAAATGCAAAGAACAGTAACCGATTAATGTTTATGTCCCTGGGATTGTAAGGGAAGGTATAAGCAAGAAAACCAGTATCTTTGTATGAATTACAGGATATTTTTTTCAGTGGTGCTGCCATGTAAGGCAATATACTTAGAGTCTATAAATTTAGCGGAAACTTGCTATTGATACTACATTAGCCAAACAAAATCTGAATTTAATCCTCTCAATTTTTATTCTGTTTTTTTCCTCTTCCTTTTTTTCCATGTATCTGTAGTCTGGTAACTCTGGGTGGTGGTGGTAAAGCTTACTGCAGCATGCCTCATGTATATGTAACTTGAAGCAACTGGAGAAATGACCCTCAGTGCTTAAAATGATAAACTGTGCTAAGCTGTTTCTTCTGAGCAGAGTTGAAATGTACTGAGAAACAGTGTTTTGAGTTTGCTGTCCAAACACACGAGTAATTAAATGCTTTGAATGGCAGGTTTACAAAAACACGATTCCATTACAGATAATTCTAAAGTGTCTCAATAGTGCTATGAACCATTACTACTGTTGGTGTTTGTACTCACATAGTGTGTAAAAGTTCCACCTAAAGTGAGGGCTCATTGTACAAGGTGTTGGGTGTGAAGCTTCTGGCATAAGATAATTATGTCATTTGCTCAAATATATGGTTTTGGCTTAGCAAAGTAAAGGGAGAAGGATGATGATATTCCTTTTTATCTGTTGTTAGAGCGGAGCTGTACAAAAGGGCAGCTAGGTAAGCATGTCACAAGAAGAAATGGCTATAAACTGTAAATGTACATAGATTTGGAATGACAGGTTTCTAGTTATCAAGGCAGTGTTGTCATTTTAGAATAAGCTTTCATCAGTTTTAAAAAAGGATTATGTGGTTGATCAAAACATTAGCAGGACTAAACAGGCAAGGAGTTTTGTTTCAGCTCTATGATGTCTGCCCTTTGGAGAACTGGAAATAACTGTTACCCACTTGTCACTCAGATTTACATGTCCCACTGTGAAACTGTAATGTAAAAAAGGGACACCTGAAGCAGAGATTTCAGCTTCTTAGCGTTTTGTTGCCTCATGGTCAAATCACTGCACTGGAATTGATGGTAAGGATCATTGGGGTCAGCACATGTAACATCTGCTTTACCTTGTGTTTACTGTGTAATAGTAGCAAACAAACTTTTGATTCACAATTTTTTTACCAAAAATCTGATAAATTAGGTAGCTTTTTTTTAACCAATTCAGCACCAAAAGCTTAATGCATATAATAACACAAATCCAGAAGTAACAAAATCTAAACTGATACAAATCCTGTTAATCTGGAGAGGTGTAATGATGGCCTGGCCTGGGAAATATCTTGTTCCAAGAAATGTGTTTCCATCTCCTTTTGCTTGGGCTGTACAGCATAAACTTTTGCTTTAACTGTAGCTCACTTGGAGTATAGGGGATCCATTTGTTCCCTCAGTCTTTCTAGGCTCTGAAATCCATTTTGCTAGGAATAGCTATGGATATTTGAGAAGTCTGAAGGACAGGGGAAAAAAACCTCCAAAATTCACTTGCAGAGTATTCGCTGCAGTGTTTAAATAGTGTGTGCTGATTGCTTTGCTGTGGAGAGGATTCAGGTTTATCCACAGTGTCAAATGGTTCCTCTGGAGACATGTACCTTTACAGTAGTTCTGCAAATTGTGTTAACTGAATGTGTTGGCAGTGGTATTGTGCTGGCTAAGGCTCTTTAGTTCACAGTGGGGTTGCCTCAGGTTTTTTTCCAAGGACAATTTTGGGGTTATCAGTTTTAAGGTGTTTAAGTTTTGCTGTCTGATACTGAGTGGATTTAGAACAGTATGTTTGTCGGGGTCAGTAGAGTAAAAGAGCAAATCCATCCTAAAATAATGGTATAATTCTTCCACATACCTGCACAGCTGAAACAATCCAGTTTCTTGCCTTCTTTCATGGCTTTTTTCCCTTGACATTTAAAAAAAAAAAAAAAAAAGTAGACCTCTACTGAAGTCTCTGTGTATTAAAGGCAAGATAAACTGTTTTCTTTTTTCATTTCCTGCCATTTCATGCTTCTGTCATGACTTTTCCAGGAGAAAGGAGAGGTCAGTATTCAGTTGTCTGGGAAAAGAAGACTCAGTTACAGACATTTAAACAAGCCCAAAACAAACAGTTTAGTTGTTCACATGAGGAAAGCAAGATACCAAGATCATCCTCTCCTTCCCTCACATAGCATCCAAGTGACCCTAAACATCTGATTATTCTTTTTCTTTTAGCTTGCCTCTATGTTTAGCTTTGTAGTTTCTATTAATAGTACCCAAAATGCATGCTGTGCGAAGCAGGCAAAGGTGTCTGCCCACACTGTGTGAAGGCAGATGTCCTGCCATGGGAGAGGAGGAAAAAGGGGTTGGGGCTCAAGTGCAGCTGTTTCCTCCAGCATTAGGGAATTGGTTATGTAACAAGGGAAAGGTCTGCAGAGTGACTGGCTATGGGGTGGCCATAGACTCTGGAAAGTCTATGGGGAGGGGATCAATCTTCTGGCAAATTGCGCTGCACCATCAGGATTGTCTCCAGGAATCCTTTTTTTGTGTTTGCAGAAAACCATACATTTTGTGTTCAATTCTGCTTGGAAAGATTCATCTTTGGGCAATGAACAGAGACCCGTGAATGCTCTCTGAGTGTCAGGCTGGTCTATGACTTCCAAAATTTTGAAAGTTTTCAGCTGTTTCACACAGCTCTTATTTGCTGACTTGTCCTTCAGCAGACTAATAACTTTGTGCCCCTGAAGAGAATAATCATACTGGAAGCCATTTGATGATCTACTTCCTGCAGAAAATGCTTAAAGACTGAATGTTGTTAATGTAAGGTAAAGAGAAGTCTCACTGAAGTACCCATTCTTGTATACCAACATTAAGTTTCAGTCCAGAAAAAACTTCAGTTAGGTGGGAGACAGCAGGCCAAGAGATGCCACTTAAAGCTCTTTAAAACAGCCAAGTCTTGACTTTTAGTATTTTCAAATACTTGATTACCATGGCAACAAGACCTTCAGTGCTTGAGATAACTGGGGACAGAATTCACATACTTCCCTAGGATGAGGCAGTAGTCCTCTGAGAGTTTTGAAGTGGTCTGCAAATCTGAGGCGATCATGGGTGCTTGTCAGAATTTCTCTCCCCAGACCTGATGTGCTGGGTTTGTGTAGTGGGGTTTTGGTATTAGGGCCACAGCCACAGGGGTGGCTCCTGTGAGAAGCTGCTAGAAGCTTCCCTGGCTCCAAGTCAGAGCTGCTGCTGGCCAAGTCCGAGCCCATCAGCGACAGTGGTAGTGCCTCCAGGAGAACAGATTTAAGAGAGGAAACCTGCGAGGGGAGGAAATTGGAATGTGAGAGAAACCCCTCTGCAGACACGGAGGTCAGTGAGGAAGGAGGGGAGGAGGAGCGGGGAAAGAGGGGGTGCCCCTGCAGCCTGTGGGCAGACGGCAGGCTGTGTCGTCCCCCCCCCCAGCTCAGGGAGGGCAGCGGGGAGCAGATGCCCATGCCAGAGCAGGGGGATGCCCCCCAAGATGCCTGTGACTCTGTGGGAAAGTTTGTGCTGGAGCAGTCTGTGCCTCAAGGACTGCAGCCCATGGAAGGGACCCACACCAGGAGAGAGGAGCGAACAAGTGACCTTGTGGTGCTTTGTTGCTGGCTGGGCTTAAACCACAACACCTGACCTTCCCAGTTCATAGCCAACAACCAGAGCACTTTGCAGTGCCCCATTCCCTCTAGCAGATTCCCAGATCTCTGTGGGGTACATCCTGTTGCAGTGCATCCTAACTAAAATTGCTGCATCTGTGAAAACATTTGCTGCACTACAGCAAAATCATGCTTAACTCCAGACAAGATCTAAGGTGTTGTTTTTTAAAATTAAAATGTGAAGTTCCAGTCAAGCAGCAGAGTTGAAAGTGCAGCTAGCTGAGAGGGCATCTTTTCATACCCACACCATGATGAGATTCATGGGTAACCCATCCCGATCCCAGAACCAGCTACATAGATGCTGCTGTTAATGAGACACAGAGCTTATTGCTTGCTCTTGAGAGGGATCAGACATTGTAAGTAGCAAGATAAGCAAGGACATGCTGACATCTTTGAATTAGGATTAAGTTACATCATAATCAAAATTTGCTCAACTTGGGAGAATCTCCTCATGACCTCTCTTGCTGTGGTTGTAAGAGACATGGCTCCCTGAGTGAGGAATAAAACATTGTTTTTGGCGATTGACTGTTCTAACATGAGGATGTTTGAAGACCCTCAGACGCTTTAATCAAGGAGTTGCTTAAGCGTAGCCCTCCTTTACACACAGGTGACAATCCTGTCTCAAACGTGGTAGTACTTTGACAGTACTGTGCCTGTGATACATAAATAGGTTTAACATTCTGTATTATTAAAATGGTGGCACTTGTTCCTCCTGTTTAATTTTCTAAAAGACATAATTTACTCCTTTCTTCTCTTAACAGCACTTGAAAAGAAAAGAAAGTGCAGAGGAGGTGTTTCCCTCTATTGGCTCGTCTTCACCGTACCTCTTTCCCATTCTGCTTCCCCCTTATAATCCCCAAATGAAGATGAGTAGCCTGCTGCGAATATGACGTCTCTGACTAGTGTCATTGCCTCCCACCAGTCTGAGTGGGTGTCCTTCACTGATGAGCTGCTCCTCCCTGTTAATCCACGAGGTAAGCTATCTCTGATTTTCTTTGAACCTTGTGAGACTTTCTTTGCTTGCATTAGACCAACTACTGTCATATGTCTGGCATCACAGAGCTTGCCTTCTACGTGGAAGCAGTATGTGCAGAGGTTGAATTATCTGCTGCTACCCCTATGTAATAGGAGAACCTGGGCTAAAAATGTAAAATACTCCCCTAATGTGAGATTTCCTTAGCGTAGATCTGTTACAGGGTTTGGATCTGTCCTTTGAGATTCAAGGCAGTATCCAACTGACCGTGGAGGAAGTCTCATCTATTATAATCAAGTGCAAAACTATGCCCAGTGTTAGAAAATTTTCCTTCACCTAATGTAGTTGTTAGTCTACCTACATTTAATGGAAAAATTTAGATATTTCAATAAAAAACAATGAAGTAATGGTGAGTCCTACCAATCTTTCTATTTTGTCTCTACTTTAGGTAGCACTGAGGAGCCTCTGGAGAAATGTTTTTCTTCCTCAGACACCTCCTCAGAAGAGAACCACAATGTGGATGGAGAATTTAAAGACGTCTCCCACACAGAGCTGGAAGGTGTAGCTGACCAACCCAAGGTGGATACTGCTGTGCTTGGGAGCCATGTGTGTGCCAGCACTGATCTGTTGTCATCCATCAGTGCCTGGGTTCAGTTTGAAGATGCACCATGGACCAGTGCTCTGTCAACCCACCCACAAGCAGGTGAGGTAAATGCATAAAGAGGTCAATTCTAGTAACATAACAGAATACAATGAGAACCCAGAGGACTTTTTGCTTGCTCTCTGATTTCTCAAAGCTTGAACTTTGACTAGTTTGTCCATAACACAATTAATGTTAGAGTTTCAAAAAGGGTTCATAATTTTGTTCTGGGTTGAACTAGCAGTATTTTCTTTTTGTAAAGAAAATCACAGGCTTCTGTAATTCATTCCACCTTTGTCTTGATCCTGGAGACTGCCAAAATGCATTCATGGGGAAACAGCATAGTGGTATTTTCAGTAGTGACATTTCTTATGTACAGGTGTGAACAGCCATCTAAACAGTCTGAACCATGTTTGCCTCTGTGATTGGGAACTGAAAGAATGGTGATCACTGTCCTGTGTGGTCATAGTCTTTATCTGCTCATAGTCCCCATATGGTTTTTGCCAGAAGCGTAATGAGACCAACAACTAGTGTGCCAATGCCCATCAGTACTTTCTGCTGTATTTTGATGCTATGATTTAGCAGCTGGAGAATTACAAAGGCAACTGAAGTTGACCTTAATTCTAGGACTGCATGCACTCTTCTTCAAATGTAAATTTGTTTCTGACATACTTTAAATGCATGCCTCTGGCTTTCCTCCTCAACTTACACTAATTGATATGGCTATATTAGCTTCTGGCTTTTCTGTACAAACAGACTTCTGTCCCTCCTCACAGGAAGCTGTGGAGTAATTGCCCAAGAAAACATTAGTTTACTTTTTCATGTTTTAAACATGAAAATTGATGTTTTAAACATGAAAAAAATCTCAATTTAATTGAGATTGTCTCTTAATAATTCCACTTCATTACTGCTACTTATTAAAGCAGTGTAAAGACACAGCTTTACTCTGCTCACCAAGTCCATCACGTACTCCCTGTGACACAAATAATACTTCTGTTAGAAAACTTGCATTGGCAGTTTTGGATAAAACCCAACGGTCTTCCATCTGCTCTTTTTATGGGTGCTACAGACTAGTCCATTTGAGACAGTGGTTAGACCTTTGCGCAGGAGAAGTGCCTGAATCTTCAGGCTAAAAGAAGTTTCTCTTAAGCTCTGCTTAAGACCTTCTTATCTTTGTATTTATTTGTTGGTTATTCTTCTCAGTTGTAAATGCTTACTGACCCTGGTGATGAGGAAAGAGGGAATAGCACCTGTAACCATAGATCTGTAAAACTGAGGTGCTCTACCTCTCTATTATTTAATTTCATGGTTAGATGAACCTTACTCTTACTCATACAGCCACATACTTTTTCAGAGCTGTTGGTTGCTCTGACACCATATTTTCTTGCTAATGTTGTGATGTCCCTGTTGACTGGAAAACTCTTAAGTACACCTTCTTATTAAATGAAAAAAAAAAAATTTGCTCAGCCTAAATAAAGCTAACCATAACGAAGAGACTTCCATAAAACTAATTTCATGGTGTATTACTTGGTTTCCCATCCTTAAAGGGATGTGGCCCAGTCTTAAGGTATGTGCTTAGCAAAAGCACTGCCTCTTGGTTTGTGTTTTCAGTCACAGGGGACCTCTAGGCAGAGGTCTAGGATATCCAAAAGAGGTGATCAGAGAAGACTTTCCAAAAGCATTGCAGTTTTGAAGAAGGCACCCATTTGTGCCCCTGTAAAGGCTTGTCCTGTGATCCATGCCACTGAGGGGGTATTTACACGCTAACTTTTAGCATCTGAGATTCACGGAGGGGAATGGTTCCCCTGGCAGTCAGATCAGGATATACTCATCCTGCATGGGAGGCTGTTATTCTCTAACTATACAGGAACTCTAAGGAGGTGATGTGGATATTTTAAGATCCTTATTTATGAGCTCCTCCCACTCCTGTTCTGGACACTGTATTATAAATGGCCAGACCAGTGCAGCTGATGGCCTCTAAAGGGAAGGTTGTAGGGCAGAAATAGATGACAGATCTTTGTCTCTAGCCCTCTACTCTGAGGGGCTTTTGACAGCAAGAGGTAGCATAAACTTCAGCCTTATTGTTCTCAATTAACCTGCAGGTCACATCTTTTTTCTATGGGCAGCACCAAAGCTGGAGACTGCGTTACAACGACGATATGCTGACACGCTCGGTGGAAAGCCTGTGGTGACAGCAATTATTCATTTCCAGTAGCAAACAGCCCACGTAAGAGTAATAGCGAATAGCTAGTTGGGAGGGGGGAAGAGTATAAAGGCCAAGTATGGACAGACAGATCGGTGTGAGAAGGATGGAGATGTTTGAAATCTGTTCCCTGTGCAGGACAGACAGATCGGTGTGAGAAGGATGGAGATGTTTGAAATCTGTTTCCTGTGCAGGCAGCTGTGAAGAGCAATGTCCTGAAGGCACAGCACCCCCGGCCGCATTCCTGTCAGGGCTCCAGTGCTGTTGGGAAATTGTCTGTCTGTCTGTCCATGCTGAAGCAGCTGCACAGCTGACTAGATAATTACCCAGGCTGATGGCCAGGCTGCCTGGAAACACATTTTGAAAAGTGCTTGCAAAGTGGCATTTCCAGAGTGCCATGAGAGCAGAGAGGATGGGCCCTAGGAGAGAGAGAGACGCTGTCTTCCTCTGACCTTAGGGCTACAGTATTTTAGCACAGGTTCCCCCAAAAGCAAATCTTCGTCCCAAAGTCTCACAGTCTAAAACAATAGTAATTTAAAGTGAACTGCTGTGTAGTGATTATCCTACAGGAAATGTGTTTAAAAGAAAACCAAGGCTAATACTGGACCCTTGTTGTCCTGGGAACAGTGAAGACATTGGGGGAGCAGAAATTAGGGGGACTGATAGCAAGAAACAGGGCTGAAAAAACAGGCAAAGAATTAAGAAGGTGAGAAGAAAGGTCAAAGCCTGAGCTATAGAAATGAAAGCAAGCATTGTGAGCCTCATAGTGGAAATTATCTTTATTTAGGACATTGTTGCAAACCCTTAATGCTACCAGGTTCAGGCAGAGTAAATGCTAGGCAAAATCTTTCTTTCAAAATATTTCTGCTTTTCAGGTTTATGCATAGATAACTGACAGCTGCCAAACCATGTGGTTTTCTCCCTGGAAAGCAGTAGCTCTTGAGCGAGATCACAGAAATAGTTAGTCACAGAGATGATGCATTGTGGTGTCCTCTTCCCCATTTTCCTTTTGCTGGGAAAAGAAGAAATTTTTCTCATAGTTAATATGAGGCTAGTCAAACTCATTAAACTGATACTGCAAAAGTGAAAAATGAGATTTTTAGGCTCGCCCATATGTTCCTATCACAAATGTTACATAATCTGTAAATGATCACAGCCAGCCGGTGACATAACATTTGCATTTGTTACACAATGGGCCTCCAGCTCGCAATCTCATATTCTATCAGTGTTAGCTGCACTCTTTAATTCAATGAGGTATTCAGTAAAGTACCAAAATTAGAGCAAGGCAAGATCTGTTACATCATCTGTTCCACACATACCACGCCCCCCACTGCTTCTTCCCCAGAGCTTTGTCTGGTTTTAAATGGCTCAAGTAACTTGGAGCCTACAGTGTCCTTTGAGAGGCTATCCCACAGTAAGGAAAACCTCAATTTAACTGTTTTGTGCTGTTCTGTCTGAAAGTAGGAAGTACATGCAACACAAGATCAGCAGCTGAAAGCTAGACCAACTGTGATGCTGTCCTAAAATCAGAAAAATCTGAGGTCTTATGTGATAGGAAAGGATATGATGCTAACCAGGTTGATTGTAATACAGTATAGGAATCAAAGAACAGATCCTCGAAACATCAGAGGAATGAATGCTTAAAGGTAAATCTGCATATTAAAAGCCAATCCATTATATTAGGAAAAAACACATCAAGAAAAGTAAAATGCCTGTGGAAGGAAGCATTTTTCAGTTTGGGAAACAGTTAATTTTCATATCCTACACATGCTACAGGATTTGCATGTTATGGACAATTCTGGCACTGGTCTTTCAACATAAACAGATTTCTGAGAAATTCCTGCAGCTGAAAGGCCATGACTCTATCTCTATTGGCATTAGAGAGCAAATTCCAAATTTCTGGGGAAAAAACCTACCTCATTTAGGAATTTGGTTTCATTACTTCTGAGAATCTGGAGAGCAGCAGGAGCATCTGAAGAGGGACCTAAACTTCTGTAGGTGTTTACTTCTGCTTGTCTTGCTTTTTGAGATTGAAAGATAGTTGTTTCACTCAGCATAGGGGAAAATGCACTTTTACTAGTTCCAAGGGTTAGTGTTGGGGAACCTAGAACTTAGTCATAAGTAGAAGTTGACTGTAGTAAGATTTTAAAGAACATCTGTTGCAGAAAAAGCTCTCTATGGTTATGGTTTTTCAAAGTACAAGTCTTCCAAAATGACACAACTTATCTGGAGTAAAATTAATTTGCCCTTACATAAAAGTATTCTGCAACACTATTCCAGTCAGTCTCCCTGTTGGACAAAAATTGGTTTTGGAAAGCACAAAACAAGTTGACAGTACATAAGTTATTAAATCTTCTGTGTTTCTAAATTGGCTTATGTTTTTAATATTGCTGTGACTGACCAAACAAAAAAGAAACACTGCAAATTTAAGATCTTTTTTATAAAATAATTCCTTAATTTCTAGAATTCCAGATATAAAACACACTTAAAAAATCCCTCTGGTCTTGCTACTGGTTCATGTATGGAGCTCAGCTTTTCAGCTTGTTTTCTATGTCCAAATAAAGCACTCTGTCAAAGCAATTTCAGGTGAAGTTTTAAGGGTGGCTTTTCAGATACCTCATGCCATGTTTAATAAAAGGGCTGCAAGAGGGACTGACAGATTATAATCATATGCTTGTCATCCTTTCTCTACAGGCATCAAGCACAACACAGTGCAGAATTACTGGAGGGAGAAGTGGGAGCTTTTGGTCATGTCACTCTAACACAACTGTCAACATGTACAATAAGGAGACAGATCTCCTGACTTTCAGCCCCTCATCCTTAGGGATGACTCTACTCAGAAGCAGCTCAGTACATAGGCTCACAGCTGTACAAATATAAATATATTGGTGCCTGCTTTCCTGAGGGTGCAGCTATATAAAACAAATTTGCACTTCTCAATTGGCAAGGCAGGGAGCACTGTTTGGATATTCACTCTATGCACACAGCAAGGTTTCCATAATGAGGTGGTGTCCCATCACACCACTTGGATGTGGACAAGAGATATAAGTCCCCTTTAACATTAATTGGCCATTTCTTCCAAAATATCTGTCAACCTAATAAGGGTTGTTTATGTATGACATGGTGAGAAAAGAACCTCTGTGTCAGCAGTTGTTCTGAAACTGCAAAATTTGGGGTGCATTGAGATTTTTTTTTTTGTTTAAAAGATAAACATAGATGTACTACTTAGAAAACAGTTATGCTAACATTAAATTAGAATTAGTCTCTACCCGTACACCTTTCCTTAGTTCAGGAAGATTTTTTTACCACATCTTTTTTCTATTTATTTCCTCACTAGAGTCACCCACTGTTCCTAACATTCAAATGATACTGTGGGCAAAGAGTATACAAAACAAAGTATATACAATACAAATTCATAGCAGTGGATGTATAAGACTGTGTTCTGAACTCTGGATGGTAGCTTGCAGGACTTTAACTGTTTGATGTGCAAGTCTGGCAAGTGAGTAGAACAGGACTTTTGGTCTACACTGAGCAGAAGTGTTATGCAGTTTATTCAGACTGGGGCATTCCATCCTGCATGTTCAGCAGCAAAAGCCATTTCTAATGCACATTAATAAGTCAATTTCAGTTTATTTTTATACTCCTTCTCCCATGTGGAGCATTCCTGAGATGATGACTACATTTGAGTGGATGTCACAGATAGAGGATGCTTAATTAAATATAATAAAACCACTTTATAAAAATCTGTGGTACTATAAAAACTCCACTGTATTGCACAACACATATGATCAGATCTTGTCAGCAGTGGCAGAAACATCACATACTCCTGTTCTGAAAAGTCATAGCTTCTGCCATACTTGAACAACAGGAAAACATACAGCTGCCAGCAGTATAGGATCTAAGGCAGACGGCCTTAGTAGTGCTGGAGGGTAGCACTGCCAGGCACTAGTTAAGTTGCTGTGTGTTTGTTACAAAATAACTGTGTTGCTGTGGATGTTGGAATTTATATTTACAGAGTCTCAGTACACTGATACAGCGTGTCTTTGGAATAGTTGTGATCTGGAAGATTGCCCTCTAAGTCTCTAACTGATACCTGTTTGTTTTCTGCATCCAGTGTCTCCATCAAAAGCACCCAGCTGGACTTCCCCATCCTCCAACGCTTCTGAGAGGCGAGCACATGCCTCGGAGAGCAGCTGGACAACCAACTCGGAGGACACCAGCAGCCCAAGCATTGCTCCCTCCTACACAGATTTGCAGTCAATTAATACTGAGGACTTGACCAGTGGTGGAACATCTGCAGCAGATTCAGCTGGTAAGAGGGAAGCTTTCAAGCTTCCGTCTCAATCTTTTTGTTCTCTTCAGACTCACTGCTCAGAAGTGAGCTACAGGGAATGGATCCAAAGCAGAACAAACTCAAGGATTAGGCAGACTAACACTTTGTTCTAGTCCAGTTCTCAAAAAATCACATCTGGATTTGACACACCCCTGATATAGGCAGGCTCTCAAAGTAAGACCCAAATGCAACTATGGACTTGTCTGAGGGAGATGTTGGAGCATTTCTAGTTTTTGCATACCACATCAGCTTAAGCTGATCTAGGAGCTAGTTCTCAGTATATTGTGGGAGAAGCTGGATGCCTTTCCTGAACTTCTGTGGAGAAATTTTCTTAACTCACAAATGTATTCAGCTGAGACAGGTCCAGCTCTGCATGCCTCTCTCTGGTTCAGTCAGCGCCAAGACACAGCTCCAGGCCGCTGGATGTGTTCTTTGCACTGTGCTTTGCACTGTTACTATAAAGTAATGCAGAGAGAGTGTAGGAGATGACAAAGGGTGGATCAGTAGCAGATTTTGGTCATTTAAGGATCCTTATCTGACCTTGTAGGGATCTATTGAGATGGTGTCCTGACTGTGGAAAAATGTGCTGCATGGGATTGTAGCTCATTGCTCCTCAGTTGTACTCTAGATAATCTCTGAAGCAGGAGAAATAAAGCAGAGTGGTGCTACCCATGTCATGGAGAGTTGGATGATGAGAACTCCTGAATGACAAAGGAGACTTTGACAGAGCTGGCATGTCAGGACACAAAAAGGAAAAAACCACACAGCTCCAGGAGGAAGCACCTGCAGTATGTTGGAAGCTGTTCGCCCCAAGCTGAGGAGGGTCAGTAGCTACCCAGTTTGGTGATGAAAATTGATTCACTGATGACATGATAGCTCAGGCGTGTGAGGTATTTAACATGTTTCTCTCGGGTAGTGAATGTAACAATATGTGTGAAATAAGATCTGTTTTGGGAGAATGGACTTCCTAAGCCCCACTGAGGTCATATGTCCCTTCCATAAGAAACATAGACATATATTATCTGAAAAGAGTATTATTCAATGGTTTGGTAAAACTGGGTTGGCCATCAAGGCAGGTTCATAAACAGCAGCACAGTAGGTACTGGCTGGGTGCTTAAGACAAAGGATTTGTGGAGAAGCAGTATTTGCCTTGGAAAAGTAAAGACCTTTCTTCAAATAATACAGTTACCACAGGTCTGTCTGACCATTTTTATTTTAGAATACTCTGCTTGTCTGTACCTCTGAGTTTGGGAACCCCTGGTAGAAAGGTAGAGTAGGCAACCTGGCCTCGTGTGCCAGCTTTTTGGATGCCAGCGTGGGCATCGGTTCTGCTGTGATGAGCTCATGTCTATTAGGGTGAAGTGTAACAGTTTTCATCTGGAGTATGTGTGGATATTGCTGTTTTGTTGATTTGGTATAGGTTGCCAAAGGGTGGCTGTTGTCACTGGAACTTTCTCCCCTTGAGCAAGGGAAATGAGGGATACCCAGTTCATATATAACTTTGCATCATACAGAGAAACAAAAAGTAAAAGTGCTGCTGTATATCACTGGCATATATATGGCATTATTTGCTATATATGGCCAACAGAAAAGTTGATCATTCAGTAAAAGCTTTGTGTGCAACCTTCTTACTCTTATTTCTTTCCCAGTCAGTCACAAACTGATTTATTTATTAGCAAACCAAGTACAAAAAATCATTCCTATCACCTATACATTTTAAAAGTAAAAAAGTAGGTAATATAGGCAAGGCTGTGTCATTAGCTAAAACATACGATACACTACCTTTGTGATAGTGGAACTTGAAGTAAGAAATACATTGAGTCTTCCTACCACCAGGTATGGAGTTTGCAAAAGGATAGCGTGAACAAAGCACATCTGTTTGTTCCTGTTCATGGGATGGCTTATAGCCCACCCCCCAAGGTCCCTGCTGCCATCAGGCAAGGTTTGTGGAAGTGAGGGAGCTGAGGACCTGGTGGCCATGGAACTGTTGTAGAGTTCTGGCTGCTTTTCTGTTCACTCCACCTTCATCCCTCCCTCACAGTGCCTAAGTGGACAAAAATGCATGATCACTTTCTTCTCTCCTTCCTCTCTGCCCCTCTCCAGAAATTCAGTTATTCAAACCTGACTTGATTCAAGCATTTGATTTGCATTTCTCTTCTCAAAAGACTGGCTGCCTCAGTCTGTAGTGGAGCTTGAAGGCTCCATCAAGGCAATGAAATAACATTTATTTTTTCCATGAAGAAGAAGGGAGGTATCCTCATGCTCTGTGTGATGGTGAAGTCATGTTGACTGTTAGCCAGTTTGTTGACTCCAAGGTCAAGCTCGATGGAGGGGAAAAAAAATCAGATTTATTTCACTGCTAAAAAACCCAACGAAAATAAGAAATCAATTTTTTATCTACTTAGTGAAGGTAAAGAATCGGGTCTATAAGAGTAGCTTGGGTTTAATATTGTTTCAAGCGAGAAAAATGTATTGGTGAGAAAAGCATGAAAAATTCTATTCAGTGGTCAGACACTGAGTAAAATAACTATTTTAGCCATGGTGAATTTCTGTTGCCTGAACAGCATAGAATAGAATCAAGGATACTTAGTTCTGTAATTTCACCACTTGTCTTGAATTTATCCTGCATGCCAAATGCTTAAATATCAACTGCCTGTCAGTGTTCGAGGCACAGGGTTTTGTGTGGGAGCAGATGAAAACCTGAGGTAGGCCTGACTGCAGGCATACACAGAGGCAAGTCCCAGCAGTGACAATGCACATCTTGGTGTCCAGGGCTGGTAGATTTGAGTGTAAAACAATTCCACAGGCTTGAGCTTTATCTAGTGCGTGTGTTTATGTAAGATATGACCTGGGAAGATATCTGAGAAAGATGGTAGCTACCTGAATGATCCCAACCTGAGAGTTTACCCTTGCTATGGGGGGCACTGCAGAAAGCCTCCTGACTGATGGAGTCGGGATAAGCTCAGTGACGTCCTGTAAAGGCAGCAGAGTTCACAGCAGTGAAGGTAAATATTGCATGAGCAGAGCTGAAAAAGAAGGCTTGCTTTTCAGTCAAAGTGCGCCTAGAAGATGCTGCACTTTATTGCCTGTGCTAATTTGAACTCTGGCACCAAGAAGCCTTTTATATTATCTTCATCTTTGTCATCATGGGGGGCTATTTTAGCCTGCAGCAGCTAGCCAATAAATTTGGGTCAAGTGATAGCGGACTGCCCATTTAACATGGGTGTGTTCATATGGTTATAACAACAAGAACTTTGCAACAGCTGGGGTTTTACAGTGTGTGTGAAGCTGTGTTTGGTGCTGTTGAAGTGTCCCGTTGCCTCAGAGCTTCCTACCGTGCATCACTGTGTCACTCAGCTTGGATCAATGAGCATGGAAAGAAGTGGGAACTTTTGGCATTTGTGCTGTACTCTGCAAGATAAGTAACAGAACATCTCTGTTACTGATACAATAAAAGTATTTATTCATTCTGAAGCAGATGCCTGTCTCAGCCAAATATCTGCATGTCACAGGAGCAAGGGAGAGGCCTTCTTGTAGCTACAATTGTAGATCTGGAAGCACTGGGATCTGTTCTGAGCTTGTACACAAATACCTCACAGCTTGATTTGGATTTCTGCATTTCACCATTCATCTCTCAAATAATTTTTATTTATATAAATTAAAATTAAATATTGAGCCATATGAAGAAAATTATATCTGAACAATACATATATAATATAGATTATATATTTGCATAGATCATAAACTATGTATTCTGTTATAAATTTAATAGAATGTATAATAAAATATCTATATTATATAATAATGCTCTGTGTGTCTATGTGTGTATGTATATCTATAAAAAGCTGATTAGCCTTGTAGACATTAAGTTTCCTGACAGGTATTTTAGGTATGTTGTTGCTAGTTCTGTTGTTTCTGTTGTGATGTGAGTCTTAAGGGAGCTACAGCTACGCCATGTTTGATGTTGACAGTTCAATTTGCTAACCAGTTGTTCTCTTTGGCATTCTCCTGAAGCTCTGGGACTATTGGGATACTGAGGAAATAGCTATGTTGTTGTTGTTGTTTTCTGAGAACATCTGCATGTTTGGGGATAGAAGGTTGCATGTATGACCTCCAACTGCTCAAAATCCAGAAAGCTAATAAATAGCACAAGGAATTAATTCTGAGATTGTTGTCATTTTCAAAGTAAATCGCATGGTTTAAGAGGGTTCTGCTGTTTCTATTTTAAAACTTGGAGATGACAGTTCTGGCAAGCTCAGCTCCAGCTATTTCTTGAAGGTAATGGAGGGCAAGTACTAACTTTTCAAACCTTTTCCTGATGCTTTTCTGGAGTACTTCTCTTATAAATATTTTTTTCTGTAACTGTAGCCAGCTAGATACTGACTCCTGATATGATGATTGCAAGAATGATGTTCTGTAGGTTTCAAATAAGCAACTTTGAACAGATTATACAGCTTTGCAATGTGTTTGCACTGAATTCCAGAAGCAGGCTACAAGCTCTGAAGACATTCCATGTTAATCATCAGAGCAAGGGAGAAAATAGCATATGCTGACAGTTACCAACTTCCAGCCAGAACTGCACTTCAGTTATGCTGTGTAACTATTAACCAACTTGTTCTGGCTTCCCAGTCCCAGACACATGAAAAAATTTGTATACGAGAGCCTGCCAAAGCCATCTGGAAAGACTGCAGAGAGTAACATCAAACGCTTACTTAAAGGAGGAGGGGACTCCAGAATACCATGAGCAAACAGCACCTAAAACATGTTCTTGCACAACTCCAACCTGTAAGAGCTAAATTCAGCACCAGAGGCAGGTTTTTTTTTTTCTTCTTCATGTTCAACACCAGCCACCAGCTACCAGCTAGCGATTCAGGAGTTTTATATCCTAGTTGTCATCCCATATTTTTCTCAAGGCATTTCTAACTTCTTTAAGAGTACTGCATTGGTAGGGCAGAATAACCACTTTAAGGAACGCACAGTGTCCCAGTGACCTCTGCAGCAGTGTTGAATCTTCATCCCTGTTTGCAGTGGGGGAGCCTGCAGCTCAGTTGCACAGGCTGGACCTAGCTGAAGTAGAAATGGTGTTCTCCATGTAGTCTGGCAGTCTTGCTCTCTGAAGCACCTGAAGAGTGCACATATGAGCCATGGACCAGAGTCACTGTCTTAGTCCCTCCTTATGGCAGGAAGGAAAGGCACAGAAAATCTGTCAGGGGGAAGGGGGAAGTGTTAGAATGAGGAAAGAACAGGTACAACAGTAAGCAAAAGTTTATTTCTATCTAATCAGTAGAGAGAACTGTAACAGTAAGCTTGGTCTGCAGTCATCTGATTCATAGGCTTTAAGGTCAGAAGGGAGGACTATGATATCATTATTATCATCTAATCTGGCCTCCTGCATGTCTCAGGCCAAAGAACCTCACCCAGTTGTTTCTGCACCAAACCCATAACTTCAGTTTGAGATATAGCATATCCTGAGCAAATATCTCCATAATATTTTTCTGAGTAACATCAACTGCAGCAAAGTTTGCCCCTGTTCAGCCATCTCCAACCCCTCAAAACTTCAGTTTTAGAAAGGACTGTCCTAGTGATAATACTTCAAGCAGAGCTGAGATGTCACTGAGCTCAGCTCTGCCAGCTCTTGTGTCCTCAGCTGGGGCTACATGTAGTCCCCTAACCTCAAAAGGTTCAATATCTGCCTCATGTATGCCCCACAAATAGTGACTTTGCTGTTTAATGGAGTGTTTTCTTGCCTCCATGCCAGCATAGAGTCAGTTCTGATCTCATCCATGTCATTGGCCCTGTGCTGCAAACAGCTAAAGGAGTATCTCTTAGTTTACATGCTGAGTTTTCTCCTCATGACTATTCAGAAGTGCAGGTTACACAAGTGTGGATTTGTAGCGGGGTTATAATACGTTCTAGAAGGGCTAAGTGCTGAGCCTGTGTGGCGTTCTTGATGAATTTCACTCTTTCCACACCTATTCACAGATGGTTTTCTATAGTCAGATCAGCTGAAAGGAAAGCAGACAGAATTCCAACCCCAGTCATGGGACTGACCTGCTGATCTCCATTTATGTAGGCAATATCCCAAGAGAATAGTTGTGGGTAGATGCTTTGTAGTTTATCTCATGCCAGTGAGGCAGGCTAGGTGGTACGAAGCCCTCTATTTGTGTTTCTAAGGCTGTGATTCCTCAGCCACAGTGTTTACATTGGTTCCAGTTGCTTTCTAATGCAGTGCAGAAAGCCACATGCCTATGTGATAAGCCAGAGGAGTTCAGTAGGAGATTTTGCAGCTGGGCAGGACATGTCAGTTTGAAGCTTAACTGGAGATGGAACACAAGTGCAGCAGCTACCTGTGATTGCTGTGTTGAAAGAGGAAAGACTAGGTTTGTTTGGAGCAATTCTGCAGGATGCTAAATAGCTTCTGAACTTAAAGCTGCTGGGGGGGAAAAGCACCAAGGCATCTCCCCACATCCAGCTCTTTTGAAGTGGAAAACATCAGTGGCAATCTTCAGCGGCATTATCTTGTCTTTTGCATTCAGTTCCTGGCAGCATGCTGCTGTACCACTGACAGGAGGCAAAAATGGCACTATAGTGATATAGCAGCAGTGGTGCAGCACTGTCCCAGCTTTGTGCTGCATGGTGATGTAGCCAGTGCCCCACGGAGCTGGCTGCACCCTGGGGAACCCAATTCTGCAGCTCTCAGTCAGCAACTGGGTTCACCACATGGAGAAATTACCCACCTGAGAAATGGCATTTTCCACCATCAGTTCTACATGGCAAAGAAGTAAGCAAGGCTTCAGCAGTAGTACTAATTAACAGGAGCTGTAAATCTTTTCATGTGCTCTTAATTAGAGATCCCAGTTCTGTGTGGAATTTCCTATCTGAATATAAAGGGCCTGAATAGGATTGGCAGTGTAAAACAGCAGGTGAAAAGGCTGGCAGGAGCAGACAGCAAGTAAGAATGAGAAATTTCATGATGCCCAAATGCATGGATTTGCTTGTTTCTCCCTTACTGTGATACCATCTGAAACCTAAGAAAGGCTCAGGATCACTGGACTATGCAGCACAGGAACTGGAAAAGTGACGATGAACACCTTTAGGGGATCAGTTACAAAGTCATCTTCTCGAAGAACAGTATGGGATAAAATGGGAAGCAGGTTTGTTAAAAACAAGAATGTAGGAATCATTTAAGCAAAATCTCCAGCTTCTATATTGACAATACATTTTTTTGTGCCCGCTTAGAAACTTCCTGTGATCATTTTTATTGGAACTTCTGCCTCATTCACTCTTTTATTCAGCCCCAGTGTTAAGGAAAAAGTGCTTTTCTGCTGGAAAAAACACTTTTTGCTCTTTCAAGCCAGAAATGAACAGAGTTGGATGAGAGTACTGTAGGGAGATTGCTGATGTATGTCTTTACTTCAACAGTTCCATTTTCTAGCTGACCTACCCTTGATCAAACAAAATAATGCTGGAGCACAGATATGACATGAATCTTGCATGATGAGCTGCTTCATCTCTTATTAGAATCAGTTTGGTCTTAATTGTCCTTATGTTTGACAGATGAGACTGAAATACTCTGCCTAATCTTAGAACAGATATAAACTGGTATTTGCATTATGACTGTGCTCATTACACAAGAGGAAGAGGAGACTTTATGCTACTTTCTTCATTCTGATCTTGCTTACCAAGAATAAGAATTGTGATCCTGGATTTTGTGGCGTGGATGCAGTCCAATTTACTTGTAAACTTCCTAGAGGTATTGCAGTAAATCTTGTTGGAGTCTGATTTGAACTAATCAATTAGGATTCAAATTTTAAAAACTATTTCAAGTGCTCAGCACCTATCGTGAAGGAGTCCAGATCTGGATTTCGCACCCAAAACTGCTTTGAAAATACTCGGGTCCCAACTATTTCTATAATGGTGCAGCAAAATTTTCAAATAGCTGTAGCTCAGTGTGCACCTCTCCAAATCTAGCCATTTAGTTTAGTGCTTAAAAGGAGAGTAGAGATCCTGTCAACATATATCTTGTAGCTCTGTGTCCTCATGCACATTACAGACTTTGTAGAAATTATGCCATTTAAGTGCAGACTTTAGTCACCATTTTATTGAAGTTGGTGTATTTTCACATGTAGACATTTCAGAGAGCTTTAAACATGATTCACTTAAGATCATAGGAACGGAACCTATTTCCCAGGACACGGGTGTAAATGTATTCCTGACCATTTCCTATCCATGTGTTCCTGTGCCAGTGTTGTCTTTCAAATACTTTTTGCCCTCTCCAGTGTAAGCCCTTTAATATATTTACACGGTGCAATTATATCCTCATCCTAGCAAGCCCTTCTCAGCTCGTGTTCCTGTTTGAATTAATCTTTCTTGGATGTGGTGACCAAAACTGTGCACAGACTGAGGTCTCACCATAGACTGATACAAGATATTACTGTTTCCCCATCTTTGGGAATTCTATCCTTGGTACATCCCAGGATCTTACATCTTTTTATGCTAGTGCATCAGGCAAGTACCCTTTCACTATATTCAGATTGACTGTCTATATCCTAGACCACTTTCTCTCATGCATAACTGATGAGTTCCTTCATTATAACAAATGTATCTGTCCTTAAATGCCTGATTGTGAACTTACATTGATTATTACATTTCATCTCATTTCTGTTGCTCCAGTCCTCAAGATGAACCACTCCTTTCAGTATGATGTTTAAAGCTTCCTTTATATACCCAGTTCCTCCTATTTGTGTGCATTCAGCAAATACCATTAACATGTTCATTACTGTGCCATGATCATTATTTAAAAGTACGGATAAATGTAGTCTTAATCATGTAGTCTTATTCAAGAAATTCTACTTGTAGCTGCTCTAACCTAGTATTTTTCTTAAAACTCAATGGCTATCTTCCTTTTAGCTTGGTTTTTTACTTCTGGCTTAATACTGGTATTGGTCTCCATTTTAACTCCTTCCCAGGTGGCACCACATTAAATGCTTTTTCTAATACAGACAGATCTATTTTTTATCTAGAAAATGTTGTCAATGAAACCTCTTGGGTTTGGCTGGAACAAACTACCTCTTTTAAAGCTAGTTTCCACCCCCCTTTTTATCTTATGCTTCTCACTTTTTCATTCCAAAGTCTTGCATTCTGTTGTGGTCAGACTTCAGCCTTGTGTTTTCTGAAGTAATTTTTACCCCTTATAAATATAGTTACTATATGCTTTTCTCCAGTTGTATGGTACCATCCCCATCTGAACTGACTCCTTTAAAATCCTTGTGATGAAAGCTTTAATTATGTATGCCAGTTCTTTCAGAGTTTAGGAAGGGAGCTTATCAGACCTCCTGATCTGAGCACAGTAACTTCTCCAAAATGTTTTCTTACCTCATTAATTCTCATTTCCATTTCCAGTCCCTCCTTTTGGTTATCTAGCCTGCCTCCTATGCCCTTATCACTACGCTCTGCATCATCATTCTTACTAAAAAGCAATGGCAAAGTATTCATTAGCTTTGGCACAATGTCTAGATGTGCTAATGTTTAATTGCCACCACGGTCCCACTTCTTTACTTTTTATATATGTATATATGTTGTTTGCTTTAGCTCCAGTATGTAACATTACCACCAAAGATTATTTCTGAGAAAGGTGAGGCCCGCTGAGACCCAGCTTTCCAGGTCGACTAGTCCTGTGTTGGTTTTATTGAGCTTTTATCCTCAGTAGGAGTTCTAGTTGTAGGGGAGAATTAAACTGTGAGACTGACAAAATAAGTAATCTCTGTAACAAACAAAAATATCCCTAATTTTGGTGGCTTAAACATTAGACCAGGGATGAAGCTAAACCTGCTTTGAAAATAAAAAGATTAGGGCAGGATCCTTTTCTGTCAAGTTTACATGCTGACCAGTGCGTGCATAACTAAACTAACATTTGGGAGTGAGAGGAAGAAATGAATCTTCAGCACTTGTGCAGTGGTGCAACCATATTACCGCATCCTGTGCACTCTGACCAGGTGAGGAACATGAGAGGAGCTGGAGCTGGGGCATCCAATGGTGGGGAGAGGGGCTCCATGCAGATGAGGGGTCTGATGTGCCAGGGAGCTGTGGATATGGTCAGGAGTCCCTCTTCATTCTTCTTCTGCTTCTTTTTGTCTCCTTACTGCCTTCTGCTTCACCATGCCTGAGGATACAGGACCTGTCTCCAAAGCATCCCATGCTTGGCTCCTCATAGGGGGGAGGGTGGGAACAGGAGAGGAGTTTGGGCCAGGGTCCATTTCTACCGCAGGGAGGGGAGAAGCAGGGCTACAAAAGACAAAGAGAAGAGCAGGAAATGGAGGCTTTCTGGTCCTCCTGCTGTTAAGAGTATGGGAAGTGCTGTTTGCAGGAGAACCTCCCGCACCCTTGGCAGGACTGGGGCAAGGACCAGAGGGCTGCAGCAGATAGGAATCAGCCATTGGAGGCAGAGCAAATAATCTCAGTCTCTGGCACAGGGCAGCAAGCAATCTGCCATGCCTGGCAGTCCAGTACTGTTGGCTGCTGTTTGCTTTTTGCTTTAGCTGGCTTTACACATGCAGACACAAACATGCACACTCGCATTCGGAAGAGGCATAAACTTGCTGAGTGTAGACTGTGAGATTGTGACCTCTGTGGAGTGCAACTGCCTGCAGGAATCTCCTTGCTGGTTGAAATCTCAGTGTGGATAGCATTTGAGAAGGTAGGTGCCTGTAATAGACACCTTTTGGCTCCAGTCCTAGGGTTTGTTGCTCATTTTCACAAACATGATAATTACAAAGTGCACTGTTTCCTGAAACATCCTAAGGTGGATTTTGGAGCAATGGAATAATTTAAATGTATGAGCAACATAAACACATAAATTAACACTTAGTTGTCTTCAGTGCTTCATACCAAGAGTGAGAAGTAAAGCATAGGACAAGAGGAGATCAGTGGTTACTACCAAAGGGTAACTCATAATATAAAATGAACGTGTTGAAGTAGGTGTTTCAGCAGGTAGCTGTGTTGATTATTATCTGAAATGCAGATAATGTGTAAGCTTAGACTTGCCACTTTCCCAGGTTTCAGGTTATGTTAAAACAGACTTTTAAAAGTCTTGGGTTTCTGGCAACATGCAGAAGATGGCTCTCCTCAGCAACACTGGTGTGGCCAGAGGGAGCAGGGTAGCTCAGAGTCTGTATTCAGACTGATCTGGTAGACCTTTGTATCTTTTGAAAAGATGGCGCATATCCCATACTGTCATTAACTGCAGACATCTGATAGTACTTAAAATAATCTGTACAACTCTGTCTCTACAAAAAGAATAGGTACCTAGCACAGGCAGCTGCCAAGCTTTAGACTGTTTTCCATACACTTTTTTAAAGTATGTCCCAAAGTTAAAATGAATCCTCTTTTTCTGAAAATTTTTTACGTGGTTGCCTAATGGTGAGTGTGGTGCTGAGATATGCGTGTTCTTACAAGAAATGTGTGGCAAGAAGAGTGTCAGTTTTGAACAAAGTGAAATAAATTCATGTTCTTGCATAAGCACCAAGAATATTCTTGATTCTCTTCACTGAAAGATATAGCCTGGTCCTCCTGAGAGGCCCAACAGAAATGTTCTTCATTCAGAAGGCTGTACCTGCTATGTTCTGCCTCCACTAAATATGCATTTGTATGCTTTGTGGTAGGCATGAGACTTCGGGAGGGTTTGGGATGGAAAGGAAGCACATGTCAGCATGCAGGGTACAGAGTAGCACGTGGTCCATCTGGCAGAGCAGACAACTGGAGGGTGTTAGTGCATTTGACAAGCCAGCCAGCGTGCCAGCAGCATTGCCTTGCTGTACTTCAGAGCGACACAGCACTGTCTCCAGCCCAGTGAGCTGGCTTTGGAAGTGGGACATGAGGCTGGCCTAGGGTGCTTTGCTGCACCTCCTCTGTGGCAGGCCCTTCACCAGCCAGCCAGAATTAGGATCTATGTGGGAAAGCTTGCACAAAAGAAGTAGGGGGGCTTTACTGGAGACTCTGCTTTCATGAACCCATCACTCCTCCTCCCCCGGATTGATTTGTTTGTTCAGGCTTGGTTGCCTCCAGCAACACATTATTAGCGTGAACTATAGTGTATCCTGGGAGACCTGCAGGATTCCCTGCAAACCTTTTGAGTTCTTCATCTCTGAGGACCGAGAGACACAAAGGCATTTCACTCTGTTGATGCAGTTGTACGTACATTGTTCCCTTTCTTTGAATGTTGGTGTGTCTCTTCAGCAAATGCTGTAACTGGACTCCACCATCTTCAGCTTGCTTCTTCATCTCAGTCAGTAGAATATACTTTCTTGGTAAAGCCACTAGGCTGCACTGCTTTAAATGCTGTATTTGAAACCATGCTTAGCTGAGGAGGTTTCAGCAGGGCTGTGCACTTGTTATCTCTGTACACAGAGGTCAGTCCTTGCTGATGGTAGACTTCAGGCTTTCAGAGTAAATCTGGCCTTAAGGTAAATACAGATTGCATCATTCATGAGCAGCTTTCTGCTTGATTTAGCATGGCTAAATCTGCTAAAATCTGTGCCACTGCAAATTCTTTGGATATAAACAACTGTTATGAGAGCCTCCCCATGATGTGGTCAAACCTTGCAGGTAAGCTTTCCATCTCTGCTCACTTTGAAATTACAGGACTCAATGATTTTCCTCAGAAATCTGCCTCAGCTGCTTCAGCTGTTCTGTGTCCCAGGCTTGCAGGGACCAGTCTATATGTCACAGAATAGTTAAAACACCATGAAAAGCACTTGATTTCCTGATTAGTCACATATGTGTCCAGGGATGGACAGCGTCATATGAACTGATCTCCCATAAAGGTCAAGGCAGGTTAGCTAAGAGAGGTCAGTGCTCCACTAGTTAAGGCATCAGCACCAGATGGCATCTCAATAACAGAGCTGAGTCAGAGGCAACGCACCCGAGTGTTCCCATTGAGTGTGATGCTGGTCATACTGGGGGGCTATTGGGAGGGCGAGGGGGTTAAGGAAATACAGAGAAGGTGTCTTGAGTGTGATCTACTTTCACCAGGCAGTTCAGTTAGCAAGAGACTTTGATGCTGAAGAGCTGTGCAGTTTCTCGTGTGTGCTCACATTAAGGCTGCATGCATTCTGCAGTTTTGCAGTGGAGGACACTAGGCACAGCTGGTTTCTAGAAGCTGTAATGCAGAGCTGTGGGCACACTCATGGCCATGCCCCCTGCCCTGCAAGGCTGCCCTGTACCTATGCGGAGCTGGCTGCTGTCTGCAGCTGAGGCTTCAGCTCTGCCCTCCATCCCGTTGCCAAGTTGCTCCCAGCCTGGCAGGGGGCTGGGGTGCTGCGGGGCAAAAGGGTTAGCTGTGCTCTGCTGAGATTGACAGTCCAGCTGCATCCACAGAACAAAACCAGTTTGTCTTGCGCATCTGAACAACCCAAACCTGAACTAATGGAGCAAACAGGTGTGAAGGGAGAAGGGCTTTGCCTGAGCCAGTAGCTCCTCCTCTGTTGGATAAAAGGAAAAGCAGGTCAGTAGGAATCATCACATCCCTCATCAGATGGCAGGGAGAGTTTGCTTCAGTAAGCAAAGGCACTTGAGATTAACCCATTAATTCTTGGGCTCGCTTCCAAGGAGATCTCAAGTCAAACGGTGTGGGACCAGGTCCCGTCAGGCTTCTCCTCCTGGACATGGAAACCCAGCTCATGTGTCTTTTGATTTCTTTTTCCAGGGAAGAAGTGAAGAGGAAGGAAATATCAGGATGGACAGCTAGGCTATATTTTTTCTGGGTTTGAGTTCTTTCTTACTATATTAAGTAGTGAACAGCTTTAATCCATGTGCTCCAGCCCATGCCCTGCTTTACAGAAAAGTTTCAAGGTGGCTCTTGAGCCTCCTGCCTGCCAGTACTCTCTGAAGAGAAAAGGGAGCTGGCAAAGGCTTCCCAGTGAAAGGCAGCTCTGTTTCAGGTATGATAATTGTAAATTATACTGCCTCCTTACATGTTCTTGCAGCTTTAAGGAGAAAAAGCTATTTTTCACTTGCTAATCTTTGTACACTTCTAGAAAGACTTTGTATTCTTTCTCAGAGGTGACTCATTTCACCATACAAAGTTTATGCCTCAGTTAGTGAAGGCCATCCAGTGCTCTGGGATCATTTTGGTTGGAAACTGCCGTATTGCATGTAGATAAGATCATAAGTGAGGTCATTCTTTTCCTCCAGAATTGCCAGCCTTACATGTTACTGATTTTAATAAAGCACTCAATAGATTTTCTGAACAGCCCAACAGCCTGTCTGTTGTACAAACTGTACTGAAGCACCATCTTAACAAAGCCGAGTAAAATTTCTGCCTGTGTCAGCTTCATCCAAATTTCTAGTGTTGTCCAGGATTTCTTTTGCTATGCTATGTGACTTTTATACACCTATAATGCAGAGAGATTCTGGGCAGAGACAGAACTTTGCCTTCAATTGCTGAGATCTCCAAAACCCATCACCTAGCTCTAAGAAATGCTCTTTTACCCACAAGGTCCCTTTCCCTTCTTCCACCTCAGGATTTTCTCTCTTCCTGTCCACTTTCCTCTTCTGGGTGCTGCATTACTTCTATTCCTTTCCAATTTAAAATAACTTAAATGCTTAAGAAATGTGATGCAGATGACTTCAACTTGTTCCTAGTGGGTGAACCTCCTGCACCTTGCCTTCTGGCAGTGAAGGTAAAATGGGTAAAGGGACTGTCATTCCCCTTTCCTTGGCAGAAGACCCCTCTGCATGCAGAAGAATTTCTTCATGGTCTGCTTAAGAACTCAAATTGCTGTTCATTGACTGGATAATCACAGTAACACTGTTGCAAAGTCATGAAGTAATGAAGTAATTTCTCTTTGAGAAAATACGTACCAATCTAGCAGTAGCTAATGCTGTACTGAAGTGCCCTGCAGTGTCATCTAAATTTCATCAGTGATGATAATTTTTGAACCTTACAGGAATCTGAAACTGCAATGTTTTTGTAGCTGTTTTCTCTTTTTGTATTGTGCTCTAGGAGTTTGACTCTCCTATCTGGATTTCCACTGTTGCATAAGAAAAGCATGTTATCTTTAAAATCCAATTTTCTGGATGAAAATTTTATGGCTATTTTCATTTAAAAAATTCATTAAAACACTCCCCCACCCCCCAAAAAATCTTCATTTCCTATACTCTAACACCATGACTCTAGTCCCACTTAAATTAGCATAAATTGGGAAAATGCCACTAAAGTCAGTGAACAAGTTTTTGAGGCAACTGATCACTACACTTAACAGTGTAATCACTCACAGTGTCCTGTGCAACGTGCTAGAGAGACACATAATGCAGGCAAATTTGCTAGTTACACCAAACCTGTCATATAAACAAAACAACAGTGTAAAATAAGTTCTTGTGCCATTTTTAATCTAATTGCATAGTAATTTCAGGAGGTAAATATTCCTCACTATTTTTCCTCAAAAATTTAAGAACTTAACACTCACTTTATATTCCTTTAGTTTTTTGTGTTAAAAGCCTTCAACTCAGAAAATCACAGCTCTGTTTGGAAAATGCTATGTTCTGTATTTTTTCTTATAAATGGAGCTGGCTTTGCGATGTGTTTAATCAAGTCAATTTCCACATTGACTATGTGCAACCAAAAGGGTAGATGTTTAAAAAGAGGAAAACACAATGGTAAATACACAGAAATGTTTTAAGGTCTCCAAGCTCTATGCTGAATCTGCCAGTATAGTTTATTTTAAGGTAAATTTCAAGTTAACAGCTATACAAAATAGCGAACAAATGGTGAAAATACAAATTCTGTTGAAAAATAACTGCTAGAATCACTAAGGTAATCAACTATGGCCATGGCACGTCCCTTGCTGTCTCACTGTCCTCTGTGATGAATAGCAGGACTGTTGATAATTCTTTTCGTTACTAGCACTATAAGCATAAAGTCATTTTTAATTCCTGTGATGAGGTAAGATGGTGGGAACAGTGAAGATCCTCCAACCTAATTTTCTACTCTGTGGTTTCCCCCAGAAATTTGAACACAAAGGCTGCCTTTATCAACTGCATGTTTATTTTCCTCAGCTTTTCATACTTTATAATTTGGCTATGAACTTTAAAGAGCATCAAATGGAGCAGAGATTAGAAATTAGCACCCTTTGTGTCCTATTGAAAGCAGAGCAGCCCCTCCTCCTTAGGCACTGCAGAGTTCTTTGCTAATAAGGCTGACTGAACAAGTCTTCATTAAACTTCATGTTGCTGGGCTGGAGAATTTATTTGGCCCCATCATCCGTTCAGACCATGACCTGGACAAATCAACCGTGATGCCTCAGATGTGAAAAGCCTTTGTTTGGCTTCTTGAGTCCTTAACACAATTAGTAGCTTTGCAGCCTGTCTCCTTGAGCAAGGTGGGGTCACGCCATCCCTTGGTGTAACTACTGCTCTCAAGGTAAGTTGCTTGGAGCATCCCTCAAGTGATTCAGTAGCCTGTGATTTTAGCCTTGTAACTCCCACTCCCACAGAAATGAGTGGCAGATGAGGATAAAGCTGGTTGCACCCCATTATCATAGTCATTCTGTACTGTCTGTGCTGGCAACCTGCTAGGAAACGTAATGGGCCAAAATTTCCTCTAAATTGGTGTAAGGAAACTCGGTCATGCAATATGTCTGGTTATGCAAAGGGTGACTGAGACTTTTCTCCATTTCCAAACACTGTGGTTGAGAAGTTCACCACCTCTTTTTTCAACCAGGAGTAAGTTACAATAGGTGTGACTTCTGTGTATAATGGCAGACTACACACGAATCTTTGATTAAAAATCACCTTCCACTTGAAGATAAAGCTATTACAAATAATACCAAATAAAGCAGATGGCTTTCTGTAATAGTCATTAAAGCTTTAGGAGTTGTTTCACAGATATATAATTCCTTGAGCATGTCAGAGTTTGCTTTGCCTCAGAAGAATGAAAGGCCAGGGTTTTAGACAGGGTTTTCTTCATCATAAATCCTGAGGATGATGCATTTACTTTGGCACTGGTTTTGCTGCTTCTTCAGATTAGGTCTCTGTTCCCTTCAGTGTTACTGCACTGGAGGGAGTGGTATGATTTCCATTCATTACAGTCAGGAATTAAGACTTCGGGTTTCTTCCCCCAGGCACTAGCTGAAGCCTTTCCCTTTTCTGTGCCTTAAAGTCACAAGGCAGTGGAAGCATGCAGCAGGTGAGCCAGGGTGCTCCCTCTTTCTGTGTGTCTATGCGTATAATTATATATATTTCTATATGTGTGTGTGTGTGCATGTATATATGCTCTTATTTGTAGATTCTTGCAGGACATCAAACAAAAATCTAAGTTGCAGTTTTTATCGGAAAGGATGGGCAAGCATCAGACAAACCAAACTGAGTGGCTGTTGAATCAGACAGGTCTTAACAGTGCTACAAATAATACCTCTGTCTCACCCCAGCTTTCTAGCCCACCTCCATCCCTCTCTACACACACAGATCCAGGTTTCCTCAGCCTGCAGCACAGATTGCTTTGCAGCATGAGGAGAACAGTTTTCTGTCATGTAGCCTCCAAGCAGTGTGTGAGGAAAATAACATTCTCAGACTCTTCTGAACCAGCCTCACCTTTGAGGAGGACAGAGCTCCTGCCTGCAACTCGGGGTCAGAGAAGGGCTTGCTTCCATGTGATAGGACATGCATCCAAACGGTTCCATTTCTAACCATAGCAAGGTTGGCGTGGATTTGAATGGCAGGCATGGTTATGGCACCCTTGTGGGTGAAGGGGGCATCTCTCAGAGTCCCCAGCATGAGAACTGGACCAGCTAGGCAGTAGTCTGTGGTCTGTGAACTTCTCTACACATTCTTCTCACAGACTTTAAATGCTTACTGGCAAAACACTGCTTCAACCATGTGGAAACATGTAACAAGCAGAAACCCATCTGAAACCATGTCTCATAGAGCTCCCGGATATTCGTGGGTTTGGCTTTTCATATTTTCAGTCAGGAAAAGCTGTATTTTGCTCTGACTAGTGTCTGGATTGAGCCACGTGTTAGATGGCTGATTATCTCGCTTTCAGTTAATCTTTCGTCCCAGTGTATCTTGATGACTTTCATTCCTTATGTGCTTTTTTTTTTGCTTTGAATATATCCTGGCCTAAACCATCGTGTCCTGCCAGGATGGTACTCCAGAAACCTGTTCTGGGCCACTGAGCTTTAATTTTGCCATCTTTTCCTTCCAAGAAAGGGATCCTGGGATGGCTCCTGTTCAGGAGTCGCTGGTTGTAAGATATAAACACAAGCCAAACGCAGCTGAGGGGATTGTGTTCAGCTGAATTGCACAGGCTGGGCTTGGTTCATTTTCTCTTTCTCAACTGCTGCAGGATGAACACAGGCCAGCAGTGACAAGATACTGCTTAAGAGCAAGTCCTTATCTGTTATTTATGCTTCAAATGCCTCAGGAGACAGAGTTGAAACAGACTTTCATCCAGGTTTCGTATTTTGTAAGGATGAACATGAATAAAGTCTGGTGAGGTGTGATGAAAGATAGACCTTGTCACGGGTAGCTGGGAGAGCTTAGGGACTCTTCAGCAATTTGTTCTGCAGTGAGATCCATTAGGCTGTTAAATAAGCCCCAGCAGTAAAAGTAAAAGCTCCACTGGTTATCTATCTACAACAATATCTGCCAAAGAAGCGTCAAACGTCAAAAGGACAGTCTTGAAAGGGGTGAACTAGACACCTGATATTGATCAGCTGGTTTTAGTTTTTCTGCAGGGGTTGTTGGAAAAGTTTTGTGGCCGTGCTGGTTTTGACAGAACTTCTATCAAGGTCCAAGGTGTGGTTTTACAGACTGGACCCAAACGGGCAATAGCTGGGCAGGTAGGGTCCTTCTGTAGGATGAAGGACATGAAGCTCAAGTTGAACTTTTGTGTAAACAAGAATAGAGTTTAACCTAGGTTTCCCGCAGCCAAGCAAAAAGCCTGAGTCACTAGCCTAACAGGCATTTTGGAGTGAGTTTTACCCTTTTGATTTTTCACAAAGGCTGTTGAGAGTCTTTGAGGTGTTCAGCTTAGAGGTAACAGCAGCACTTTAGTGCATGTATTTTTTGGAAAGCAGATTTTTTTTTTCCACAAATATGATTCTACTCCTAATTTGACTTAATTGCTGTGCACGTTTTAAAAGTCTTTTTATCAGACAAAGGGTCAAGGGACTAATTCCACGTGAGGAAAAAACTTTGTTTCCTGAGAAACAAGTTTGCTTCAGTATGTCCATGACATCCCAGCACCCCATGCAGTGCTCTGTTGTGGTGGCCAGATTAATTATGGACTTTAATGGGGAACAAGAAACAAAAGAGGGAGTCTAGGGGAAGATGACTTCATCTCCCTGCTCATCTTATATTGCTGTTTCACACAAGAGGATTGAGGCAACAGACAAAACAGCAGAAAAAATTATCTGCATAAAGGTTTCCCTTGGCTGAGGAGAGGAAGGGTAAAATGAGAAAAGGATCATTGTTATCTGGAAAGTCACAAGAGCAGGTCTGAGTTTTCATCTTTTCCAGTCAGCATGTTTGTTTAAGCCCCACACCTTTAAAAGTTTTTGTTCAAGCAGTTTGTCCTTGGGCTAATTTCTCCATCTCCTTCTGCCTTAGCCTCAACTTGCTACAAGCCTGGGAATTTTTAGCCTCTGAAACAAAATGTGCTTTTTCTTACAGTGAGAGAGAAAGCCCTGTCTGCTATATGAAGCTGTTACAACAAAGTGCAGGAGGGAAGTAAGCAGTGAAAGCACTGCATAAGGGACAGGTTCACGGTTGGCAGACCCGGGGGTATTAGAAAACAAATATTGCAGATCTGCCATTAATTATCTAATATCAGATAAGTAGTATAGGCTCAAATTTGCAAAGGCACAGATGGAAAGGCTGGCAAAAGGGGGGACAGTATGTGGCCACTCTTAATTTGGGTTTTTTTTTTTCCTGAAGAGAGGCTTCTAAACACTGATTCTGTCCCTTTGACTGCCAATACAAATATACCCCATCAGTAAGGCAGTCATGTCTCTTCTGCAGGCTGGCAGGCACCAGCTATGCTGCATGCTGTTCTGCACCTTTGCCACCCGAAAGACTCCTGTACAACACACTTGTCCCTACAGTACCTGATCATGTAGTCATTCATTCCATCATCTAGTCCCCCCTTCATCATTTACTTCACACTCGCCATTAGACCAAAACCTAAAAGTCATAACTTGGTCTTTCCTTGTTGATTCTGCACACTGTCACACCACCATTCAAACCATAAAGCCATGTGCCTTCTGCAGGAGCATTCAGTGTACTTAAAATCATTTCTGTACTGCTTTATTTTAATGGTTAAATATCAAATCAATCCTGTATTTGTAAACCAGATACTTTCTGGCATGATTTCCAAATTATCCAGATAAGCTAGCCTTCAAACAATCTGTTTTCCTTAGTGTGTCAAAATCCCAAATACTTTTTGTTTCTCCATAGTAACTGCTAAGAGGAAATGAGAAAAACCTGAGTAACCCTAGAAATGTCACAGTGGAGCGGAAGGATGCTGGCTGTTCCTCAGAGGCACTGACAGATTGTCCCTGTGGATTTCAGTCTTACATCCCAACTGCTTGGGGCAGGGGTGAGGGCAAGGACAGAGGCGACATAGGCTAAAATGGGACATTTGGGAAGACCTAGAGGTGCATTTGGCAGGTGAAGCACTCTGTGTTGGTGAACTTCCCTGTTTGGTGGGTAGGTTAGGTTTCCTTCTTTCATTTGGCTTTTGTGGGAAGAACTGGCCAGAACTTCCTGGATCGTGAGGTCTAATCCCTGCTATCATAAATGGATGTATGCTGATATCACTGTCATACATTTGTCTTGTTTGGTCTTTTTTTAAAAAGGGTTTTTTATGCCTTTTATTCTCCATATCTAAGACGGCACTGGGATCTCATATACTTCCAGTGATCAGAAACCACCCTCTAAGTTCTGTCCTTTAGTTTGAGAGAGTCATAGGAGGTGCAAAAGCAGAGATCTGAAATGACGACTGACTGACTTTAAGTAGTTTGGATTTCAAAGTTACCTCTGTATTTACCCAGTCTGGAGTAAATCTGAAACAGTTCACCTGGGGGACAAAAGAAAATCCCAGTTGTAAAGCCAGCTGGTGTCTGAAGAGTTAACTGTCCACGGTGATTCCGCTGCTGGCACAGGGAGCAGCCTGCTGCGTTTCTTGCAAGGTGATGGGCTGAAATGTTTTGGGAGTCGGTTAGCTTTAGTTTTGCCCCCCAAAAGGTAGCGTATAAAGGCTTTTTTGTTTGGCGGGCTTTAACGTGAAGGGCCTGCGGCTCCCAGCCTTTCCGTCAGCCTCCCACCTCCCGCTTTTCTGGGTGTGCCAGATCCGCACCTAACCTGCGCGGTTTTCCCTCCCTCTGCCCTGCCCACCGCGGAGAGGGGCTGACCGGCGGGCGGCGGCCCCGGCCCCGGCAAGGCAGGGCGCGCACCGCCCCGCTCCGCTCCGCTCCCGCCGCCGGCGGCCCCGGGCAGAGGCAGCCCGCCGGGCTGAGGCGCCGGGCGCCGGCACCGCACTGCTAGCGTTCTCCGAGCCCCGGGGGAGTGCAGCGAGGAGAGAATCCATTAATCCGAGCGGCCTGGAGTTAGTGTTTTGTATCGGTGGGAGGAGGAGCGTGTGAACTTCCTTCGAAGAAAGGCACTGTAGCAGCAGGGGCCGGTAAGCGGCTGGGTAGGCGGGCGGGTGGTGGAGGAGCTGCGGAGGGGAGGCTGGAAGAGACGCCTCGGCCCGCGAAGCCCAAGACGATTGGACACGGAACACGATACCAGTGGCTTGGGAAAGTTTTATTTGCAGGAGGAGTTTGGTGCTGTGAACACTGGTAGGATGAGGCAGAAGGTGGACTTCTGGTCCTAGGGGAAGAAGCGATTAAAAAGGGGATTGCAGGCTGTGTGTACACAACTAAAGCGGCATGTAATGTCCTGTGCCTTACTCACAGTGCCGGCTGCACGGATACTGACTAAGGCAGGGTGCTCTAAAGCCGAGGAGGATGCGGGGGAGGAGGGCAGTTTGGTTCATGAACTTTTGTGGGAGGTTATTTCTTTTCTGATCAGACGGAGGAAAAGTAGGCTGTTTCCTTGTTGATAAAAGCTTCTCTGTGGCATAAGAAGATAAACTGAAACATACAGAAAGGGCTATATTAATTTTCTCCAAATATTGCTGAAGGGGTAATGGAAATCTATGTCTGTGCCCACTGAGGTGTTCAAGAAAGGGAAGGTTTGGAGGCAGGTTTTGCTGCGGGATTAACAGCTCTGAGCTGCTCTGTATAGAATTTCAGTGGGTGAGTGAGCAATTCAGATTCGTCAAGCGCTGCATTGTTTGGGGACTTCAGTGTTTTGGTATTTGTTGAAAACACAAGACGTGCATTGCCCTCGCGTATGCAGGAGTAAGCAGCTGGATTTACACATAAGCGTACATTCGGAACCGAGTTCTCAAGTGCAAAGAGCAAAATTCAGCTAACTGTGTTGTGATCTGTAAGAAAGGATAATTTGATGCAACTCCTTCCTTTTCCTTCCTTTTAAACAGCAGTTTGTACTGCAGTATCGTGTGGGAGCATGTATGTATGAGCACTTTGAGATCAGGTTGTGCAAGGACATCCTCACAGATAGGATTGTATTTGGCCTCCTGAATACAGGCCTGGCTTTCTTTGTAACTTTACTTTCCATTCCTTACAGCCAATTCCGAAATGCTTGATTTGACATCAACATTCCGTACTTAATCTAGTGACATTAATGTTTTTCTGTGAGGGAGAAGCACTACAACTCATTCTGCTGTTTCTAAATTCAACACGCAACAGGGGAGTGAGATGCAGCTACTTAAATAACTGTTGCTATTTTTTTTTTGCCATGCAGATTAAAAGGTCAAAAAGCTTTAAAGTGAGCATGTAGCTGGAGCTTCTGCATATCACAAACTATATAGCACATACCTGACTTAGTTTCTGTGAGAACTAGAATAATCTTACCTGCCTAAAGCACTCCCGTGACGTGGGACTTCACTGTGTGGAGTTTTTGGTAAATCGATTCAATGGTTAATTGCTCTTGCTGTTAGAACACTGCATGATTTCTAATCTCAATTTGTCCATGTTGCCTTCCAACTATCACATATCACTTATTAGTTCACAGCAATTTTTCTTTTATAATTTTCTTTGTAGATGCTTACAGACTGATTGTTCCCGAGTCTCCTGCAGAGCAGATTAAATAGATTGAGCTTTTGTCTTTTGCTGTGTGGTAGGGTTTTTATTATTTTATAATTGTTGTGGGTCTTTTCTGAACCCTCCTCAGTTTTTCTACATCCCTGAATTCTGGGCGAAAGATCGGGTCATAGTGGTCCGCCAGGAACCAGGCCATGCTACATACACAAGTGAAGTGATTTCCCTTCTACTTCATGTTTCTCTCTTCCTAAATCCTAATATTACATCAGTTCTTTTAGCCTCAGGATTGCACCAGAGGTGATAATCACCCAAATTTTTTCCAGAATCACTGCTTCTAAAGGTGACCTCCATCCCATAACGTTGCCCTATTTCCTTCTGACCCTCCTTACCTGAGTGAAATCCATGCACATTATCGTCAAGTACATACTATTGAACACACCATTCATGGTAAAACACATTTACAAATGACAGTAAATGAGATGTTGAAAATTATTTCCATCTAAAAGTGGCTCCTACTTGCTCAGTGTAGCAAGAGAGGCTTCCTTTTGTCTCTCAAGCAAAATTGCTGCTCACAGAATACTGGCATTCTGCTTTACATCTCTCTTATCTGATGGGTGGTGCAGAGTGCAGACAGACTAACCAGCCAAGGAGCATCTTCCCTGAGTAGTGAAATCTGCTTGGCATCTGGCCATCCACGGGCAGACATGGCGACCCCCTTTCCAGGTGGTCCCTTGCTAGGAAATGAATGAAGTAACAGGTGAAAAGAATCAACCTGAACTTTCTCCTTCCCAAATTCAAATTGAACTCCAGAGCTTTTCCAAAGCTGGAAGCTGTTCAGTTGAGCTTAGCTTATTGTCTGTTTTGCAGCTGCCTCAGCATGTACAGGTTCCAGCTGGGACCAACAGAGAATCACTGAAATGTTGTCAGGAATGCTGATCCAGGAGACTTTCTGTCCTGACCTGAAGTTCAGATACTCTCATTAGAGCTTCTGTTCTCAAGGGATTTTCAGTCTGCTTTGCAGGCCAAAAAGATGTTGAAAAAACACTCAGACTTCAATGTACTTACATGAACGTAGTTTACAAACTGTTGGAGTAGACAGCTGCTACAGACAGGATCCTTGTTGCTCCAACCGAATCAAAAGTAAGGCTGCTCTTGGCTGGAAAGGGAATTGCTTTGTCTGCTGGACATGGTTCCCTCCAGTTCTGTACCCGGGCATTACAGTGAATAAGAAGGGAAACAAGAAGATAACAATTGATGTTTTTTTTTCTTTTTTTTTTTCATCAAAGATCATAAAAAGAAAAGTCTTGCCTATCACAAAAGCAACCAGAAGTTTTCAGTTTGGACAGTGAGTCTTAGGTGTGGACTATATAAATCTGCATACTCTGGAGCTGCACGTACATACAGAGGCTTGATGCTGAGAGCCAAAAGTCAGTTAAAGCATACAGGATTGCCCTCCTATTAAAGTCTACCCTGAATTTACAGAGGATAATGCTACCAATGCTATCTGTATTTATTCTTTGCGCTCAGGAAGTGTTTGCACTTCCATTAAATGACTTGCTAATGGTTCACGCTGCAGCATGTTGTGCAGGAGAAGGAGATAAAATATGCAGGATTAGCCCTTGCCGTGTGTTAAAAAGTTGCAAAACCACCCCTCAGCATCCCTGATCAGCCGGAGCTGCCTGGAAGAGGACTGCAGCCAAGGGCACCCCCTGCTTTCTCCACTATTTGTGGTGGACCCAGAAGGGTGCCTGTTCCAGGCACGCTACGTTTCTACCGTGTTTGGTGCTTGTTATTTTGCTCTATTTCGAGTTCTGCAATTAGCGCCAAGGCTTGTCTGTACAAGCAAATGCTCCGGAGGAAGGCCTTCCGTGAACGCCAACCCGCGCCCGCTCGGCACTGGCAGTGCCGGCCTGCTCTTGCCCCTGCCTTCCCCGTCCCGAGGAGACGGCCGGGACAGTGCTGCCTCCTCCCCGGCTGGCAGAGGGCAAGCAGGGGTTAACACTGCGCTGCGCCCAGCCCCGGCCGCGCTCCTGCCCGCTCACCCCGCTGCTATAGCAACAGGTTGGGAATGCCTCCGTTCGGAGCTGCCTGGGTTGCAGACGGCTTTATTGTCCGCCGGACGGTTGTCTTGCCGTCGGCTTCCAGCCTCTTCCCGAAGGCAAAAGAGCCGGCGCGAAGACGAGACTGAACAGGGCTAAAAGTTTAAGGCGGGGTGCGGTGGGGGAGATCCCCTTAATTTGTGTTTCAGCTGCAGGGGAGAGAGGAGGAAAATAATAATTCTGGCTTCTCCTAAATGATAGCTCATGAAGGAGGAGAGGGGGCATAATTAGGTTTTTCTGGGGTTCCGTAATTGCTTCCGGATGCCTCATGAAACTATTTCCAAGGAGGCTGGCTCGCCCACGGGACTGTGTGGCACAGTTTTAGCCCAGCATTGCCAGGTTGCTGCCGTCTGACAGCTGCTCAGATTCTATAATAAAAGAGTTGAGTTTCAATTTGCTTTATGAGAGAACCAATTTTCTTATCCAACATCATCAGCAGAGTTGACCCCATGGAACAGTTTTGTTCAGATCCAGCTCAGAGAGCTCAAGCACAGATTTTGCCACGTGTCAGGTAGGTGTTCTGTTTTCTGGCATTGCCCCCTTATGTTGCGGCGCACAGATGATGGGGAAATTTAGGGAGGAGGATACTGCTGAGTTAGTAAATACAGGATTTAATCCTCCAAGCTGCCAGCATTTCTAGAACATTAAAATACTGGTTCGAATAAGCACACTCCCTTCCAGTACAATCTCTTTCCTTGTCCCAAGCGGAAACATGCTTTCATTAAGCCAAGAGTGAAGGCAGAATTCTCCTTCATGACTTCAAGTGCTCATCAGTGTGTTCTTTAACAAATCCTACAAGAAATGCCATTTCACGTGGGATGTTAAATTCAAAGCTTTCCATAAGGTGTGTGTCCTTGTCCATGACTGGCCTTTTTGATTCCACCATTTGACCTTGACATGACCTAGATGAGTGGTACCAACCTCTGAACTGGGGAGATGCAGTGCAAAAAGATCAGATGACATCATGTTCCTAAGCTCCTTTAGACATTTCTTCTAGGCTTGTAAACCTAGTAGAAGTCCACTGATGGTAGATTGTCAGTTGATATCTATTTCTGACATTTTATCTGAGTACTTTATCCACTGTACCCAAGTAAGCCAGTGGGCAAAAAAAATTCACCCCACCCCCCTTTCCCTAATGTACTGAAACAATTCTGCAACATTATGTCATGAAGAAAAAAGTCGCTTTTTCTAGGAAGTGATCAGCTTATTTCTTGAAACATTAGAATATAATGCTCGCTAGTGAACTGAGGCAGTCATTCTTGTCCATTGCAGTGTTGTTCTTCTTAAGCAACTCCTGTCAAATCTCCTCTACCAGTCAGTGCCACTATAAGATACTGGTTTAAGGTACTTAAATTACCTGTTAAGTGTTTGTTGCCCATTTATTTCTTGAAGTAGGAATACATTAATAATTGTTTTTTTCATTTTATAGTCTGGGAACGTTTCTTTTCAAGCTCAATAAAGTCCTCATATTATCTTATTATCCCATGTTCCTTATTTCTAATGCCTGTTGTTTCCTTCAGGCAGATCTCAGCTCTTTCAGGCCTCTTCTGCAAAATCTCACATGGCCCTTCAGAAAGCCGCACTTTGTTTACAGGGCACAGCAGCTGTGGGGCCTCCATTGTTTTCCTTCACATTGGTCACATTCTGTGCTCAGCTCTTGTCTCTCAGCCACCACCAGACGAGCTACACACTTTGGTGATACAGGCAGTAAGGTTTCCTATCACATTGTCCATCTTTCTTTTTTTTTTTTCCCTAATCTTTTCCTGTACCCTGAAGACCTGCTAGGCCTCATCCACATTTCAGGAATGCAGAAGTTTATTTCCACTTAGCTTTCTGTGGTGTATTTTGTACAGGGATTGCCCTAACACCGTCAGAGCCTCATCCCATCCAGCCCCTGTACCTTGCCTAATTCCTAGTAACTGCTATCCCAGGACAGAAATTTTCAGGATTCCTTATTCATCACCCTTAAAGCTGACAACTTGTTCTCATGTATATATGTGTGTGTGTGAGCATACACATATATATGGCAAGGGGCTCACTGACATGGCTGATATTTGGGGTCTCTACTTCTCCACAGGATTATTTTAATGTTTTCCACTCTTTGTTTCTATTTTGCAAAGAAAGGGAGATGACTTGGCAAAGCCACTAGCTGAATTCCTCCCTCTCTGCACCCCCATCAAAAGAATGGAGAGCTTCATTTGGAGAAGAAAGAGGACACACAGCAGTGACCGGGGGAGCTAAAACTTAACAGTAAGAAAAGAAATCAGCATAGCCAAGAAGTTATGCAGGACTAGCATAAGGGAATTTGGGCCCTCTATACTTTGTGTTTTGTCCCTAGGCAGAATCGTAGCTTGGAGGGAAGATGCCTACTAGAGATGGGAAAATGGGAAGTTACAGTTTGTGCAGAGAGGAAGGAAGTATGGGTTTCCTCTTCACTTCTCACCACAGAGCACTGTGATTAACATCATGAGTTACTTCTTTCTGTTCTTCACGCATGGGTCTCTTTTGGTCAAAGTCTCACATTTAACAGTGAGGCCCGTGCCTTTCTGTTCACTGTAGTCACACCAGCATGGCCCAAGTGAGAGGAAGAAATTGCTTCTTGGTTCATTTCTGTTTGGCTGCTTCTGTGGAGTGACCCTGAATGATCCTGTGTACCGTGGTGGCTCCACACACACATACAAAAAGGAAAAACAAAACTCCAAATGACATAAGATAGATAACAGCCCAGTATTCGGTTCTGGTGATTTCCTGCAATTGTGAATAGCTGCACAACAGCTGGGCTTTTATGGTGGGAGCCTGGCCTGAAGGAAAGGCTGCGCAAAGGTAGTCCCAGACCTGGAACAGATGAGTGTGGAAAGGGAGTAATGGCCTCATCAATCAGAGTAATACGTTGTAAAACAAGCCGTTTCCTCATAACAGCCTCCTGGGCTGGTCAGCAGCTGCCTTGTGGTTGGAGATGAAGTGCTGATAGCACCAGGGGATGATAACAAGGCCCTCAGACTGGGTCAGAGGGCCGTATAGCAGGAGCAGTTAACTAAAATGTATTTGGATGAACATGCTGACAAGTCTTCTGTCATCCCCCATCCATGGGAGTCCTTTTGTTATATGCATACAAAGGGTGAGCTGGGTCAGCTCTTGTTAGTTGCCAAAGCTGGCTGAAGTTGTCAATAGTATGGTTGTGCCAGTCAGGCTGGCAGGGCGGGCATGAACTCTGCCAATACAGCCCTGCTTTTAGAAACGCTCTCCAAGAGAGCCCTTGTAACATCACTAGTTTCCTGGATGGGCAAAAACTGAGAACAGTGTCACGGTAAAGGAGGCTGAAGTGAGGTTACAACCACTGAGAATATTGCTTCTATCTCCTGTCTCTCTAAACCGTCTTGCACAGCATGTATCCAAAACACATCTTTTAAGGCCTCAGGAGGTGAAAACCAGCAATGTAGCACCCTGACTCAACCCTGCAACCACTTTGGCAACAACATAATACGGATTTTGAAGACAAAGTTCATTTCCAGAATAAAGTGGTGCCTAGCTGACTGTAGCAAGCATATTTCAGTATCTATTGCAGCAAGAGTTTGCTTTCCAAGGTCTTGACAACTGGAAACTACAGGGTTTCTCCTCGTATTTTTACTCAGTGCCAAGCTTTTCTTGTTTGGGATCTCTGAGCAACCTACTTTCATCATCCCAATTTCTACCTAAGAAATATTTAGGTCTTTTAGGGGCACAGTTAAAATAGCAGGTATAAATAGTCTTCACACCCTTGCAGTCGCAAGGTGAGGAGCAACCCCATGCTCGCCTTACACTCCTGGAAAAACTCCTAAATCTCTTTCCATTTTTTAAATGTTCTCCAGCCCACCTTACCACTTGATCTCAGTGTCTCAGGCCTTTCTTTGTCTCAGACCTTGCTGTTTATTTGAAGCAAAATCAGGCATGAAATACTTCGTTTTTTCTAACAAAATAGTAGGGATATTTTCTGTATTTTGTTTTTGCATAAGAACATGTCTCCTAGATCATGATTTTTAGTGTTACAACATTGTGCAGGGCAGATGCATTAAAAAATAACTGGATTTTAAATCATTAATTCATATCATAGTTTCTACTGAGAGCTGGTCAGATACATTCTTTCTATCTATCATCAGTTTTGCCCCAATTAATATCAGGTCAGTCTTGGTAGAGTGAACCATGCCATACACTCTCTCTTTAGAAAAAACAGTATTTGTTTTTGACTTAGATCTCAGGCAAGAGTATTGCTGACTGGTAATAGAGGCCTTTTTGGCTTACCTCCAATATTTTTGGTGTAATCCTTCTTGCCTGTAAATAATGTGGACAGTGCTCTGTTTCTCGGCGTATGGGAGGAACAAACAGTAAGAAGCAAATGCCCAGCATTTCTCCTTGCAGTTTACAGCCAGTCCTGTACTTAGGCATCCAGTCTTAGCTGTTTACTGTAGCTTCTCCACCTTTCTATTTGTTCTCATCCAGATACACCTAATTGCAAGCAGCCCGTGTGCAAGGAAAGTCCTTGGCATGCATGAGTTAATTTTTGCTCAGCCAAGGGCCACAGCTTCTACTGTCTCCAATTATTTGACTGCCTACAGGAGCTCCCTTGTTTATTCCATTTATCCTGCATGGTCCCTAGAAAGCCCACAAGCTTTCACATGACTTATGATGGCCTATTCATCACACACACTTGACAACAGCCATTAACACTTTCCATTACATCAGTATTTTTGCTTTGCTACAAAGAGAAAACTTGCAGAGGAGAGGGCCTAATTGCTTGCTGAAGGTCACTTAGACAATCACATAATTCAGATTAGCACCTAAGCCTTTTGCAGCCCATTCCTATGTCATATCATTTGCATCATGCTGCCTCTCAAGCACCTGTAATTATTGTTATTTGTTGAGGGTGGTGGTGTTGCATTGGCAGGTGCATCCTCAGTAATATCTACATGGGTCAGGCATTATGCGTAGATCAGGCCGTCCCTTCTGTTTTCTCACACTATTTCCAGCCAGTCTCCTTCAGTCCTTTGAGTTATGTGTCAAAAATCCCTCCAGGAATTAAAAAAAAAAAACAACCAAATTCACCTACACATGGCTTTGTTACAGCTCCCCTCAGCTTTTCATTGAGCACCTCACCTGTTAATTCATAAAACTTCACTGTAGCCTTGAGCTCCTGTGTGCTTTGAGTCAAGGACTGGCCAAGCTGGCTACCCTCACTTAGTTGCGTGGTCTTCTCTGCACTTCAAACAGAAAATGTTTGCATAACTAGCTACAGGGCGGGGGGAATAGTAGCATAAGCTTCAGGCAAAAGTGGAGCACTGTTAACTTCCATAACTTACAAGTATATATCAGTTGTGTTGACTGTGGAACAAATCCGTCTTTACATTTCATCAGGTAACTAAATTATTAAAATACGTAGCTGAAGTTGATTACGTTAGAAATTGGGAAATGGGTCTTTGGGTTTTTTGAAATAACAGCAGTGGCATAACTTGTAAATCATTTTGATATTGCTCAGGGTAAGGTAATATATAAATATGAGATTACTCCTTGCCTGGATAACCTGAGATATGCAGACAAATCTGGCAGACAGGATGAGAGCTGCTGACTGATATGATATAAAACTTGATCCTGGGAAGTGCCTTGAGTGCAGGAATGAGGAAGTTAGTGCTACTATTTTTAAATGTTGTGGGGAGCCAGAAGTGTTGGCAATAGCGCATTTTGAAGATGTAAAATAAGAAATGTCTGGGTGTTATCCTCCTTCCCCCATCACTTTTTATTCTGCAGAATAGAGGTTTAAATCTTTGTCTATCAATATAAATTTTAATTTTGTACTTTTTTTTGTCAGTCATCAAGCAAAACAAATTCCTTCTTTCCCTGATATACCTTGTCCTGTCTGTTTCTAAATGATGTGCAGAGATGGACATCAGCATTTATTATTGTTAGCAGTGAACTGAGCACTAGTACAGGCTTATTCAACATCCCTGTGTACTGACTTGTCTTTTTTTGCTACAGAATCAGCACAAGACTGAGGAGACAGTTGGGGTGATGTTGGCTTCAGTCATGCAGGAAGTGCCCACCTAGGAATTGGAGATCAGCCAGTTATTTTGCACTGGCTACCAGGCTGTCATCAGCTGGTGTTAACATTTGTGGTTACTACCAATACAGTTTCTGAACTGATGGACTGGCAATAGCAAACCCAGAGTATTTCAGACATCTAATGCATGGTCTCCTGCCTTCAGTTTTACTATGGCTATGGCAGCGTTTCTTGCATTTATTCAACAGACCCAGAGCCCCATGTTTATGCAATACTGCAGCTGCCTTTTGGATCCATAACTTGATGTAGGAGGCCCTAGCGTGTTGCTTTGCAGTCCAAGGTTATGCTGCTTAATGGGACCCCAAATTCTGAGAGTATCTATTAGCTGGCATATTTCCACCTGCAGTCTGGCACTGCAAATGTCAGGCTTCTTCCACATGGTACTATCTCAAGCACTGAAGACAAAACTTAAGAGGTCTGCAGACCTCTATTTTTGCTACCAGTCCATCATACAGTGCTTGTAAAATTACGGCATAATGAAGTAGCGTACTATCTGTGTATGAAAGATTTATGTAACTGCTCTTAGCAAAAGAGAGCTTGGCCAATGGATGCTAGTATCAGCATCTCCAAGATGGAGTGGGATTGTCTTGGGATTGTCTGTGGATTTGTGGGATTGGCTACAGATTTATTGAGCTTGCCAAATATCATTAACTTCCTGAAACATCCTGGGCTAGCAAGAGCATTTCTCTTTCCTTATTTGCTCTCAGAATATTTCTTCATGAGCTCCATGGTTTTGTCTCAGTGGCAGTTCCACTATTGAAGGATATGCTGTATGTACTGCTGATTAAAATCAGAGAAGGAAGCAGACCTCTGTGGATAGAAGCAAAGTCCAAAGTACTTTCAGAGACAAACTGACTTTGTTTATTTTCACCAATGTACTTTGAAAGGACCTTCTTTTGAAAAATCCATGCACGTGTCTTCTGTTGTTCTCGTTTCCTCCTTGTTCTGCTCTTGGATGAAAGATGAAGCAGAGGGATTCAATATTCTCCAGAGAACCAGTTATTCTCTTATCGATCCACCTGCTGGAACAGGTTCAGCTTTGTGTTTCCCAGCTCTGCTCAGTCCCCTCACATACAGGCTTTGTCTAGCCTAGCCAAACTGGGAGCGTAAGTACTCCGGTAGTAGGAATAATGACTAAGGCTGGGGGGTAGTCATACTCTTGGTAACCTGTAGTCTGAGCACACCTTGCTGAGAACTAAGTTAGATGACATAGTGGTAAAAATATGTCAGTTGTATCAATGCTATTTCTTCAGGGGTGGAAGTGAGGTTGCTTTGTAGTGAATCATGTAGGTATGCTTAGTTGGTAAGATGTTTACTTTATGAGTATATTATGTTTGTTTAAGAGAAATGAGTTCTAAGGAAAAACAAGCAGGTATTAATGCTTTCCCCACCACTTATGTGAGATCTGTTCACAACTTGGCTCAAATGATTCTTAATTATAAAACAATAGTATTATGTCACATGTATATTGTGAATTCTTTGTACAGGCGTAGTCTTGTCTAAATCTTGTAAAGGTCTTGAAGACTTCTTCTAATTATATCAGTCATAATGTACCACCTTCTGGCCAGCTAATGGAAGCACATGAACTGATCTTTAGGAAGAACACTTGCTTTGTAGAGCTGTGACTCTCAAATGGCTTTAAATCAAAAAGCCTTCTTCTCTGTAATAGTTTTGGGACCCATTCGCTATCATTGTTTAACACCTAAAAAAACTCCACCTTTTGTAAGTATGTTACAAGAACAAAAGGTATTTACTTCAATTTCTTTTTAAAGTTGCCTTCTTTACTGGAAAAAAAACAAACACCAACAAACAAACAAAGCTGCATTTAAGTGATAAACAGTGTGTTTTCTTAGAGTACCTAATGTCTTCTAGCTATCACTAGAAGAGTTTTATTCACTTTTAAAGTTCCTTATTGCCTCTAACTTACTGTCACGTAATTCCTACCTGATGTGAAGGTCTAACAATTTCTTCAAGACACTAGCAACCTTGTCCATGACTTGCATGAACTATGGCTAATTTGGAATCTAGTGTTCAGATGGTAAATTGGTATTAATTGGAGAGCCAGGCATACAGGCATTTACATTTCAAAGCTATATATCTATCTTTGCAGCAGTGTTTTGGTGATTTCTTGTTGTGTGTTTGCTCTTGACTGTAATTCTAAGAGTATTAGCACAGTAACTTCTAAGTGTTTATAGACAAAAACCTAAGCAAACCTATTTGGAAAGCACATTTTCTGAATATGGCTATCTGCTGTAGGAATCTAATTTACCAGTTTTGTGCACGAGGTGTGTTACAGATGCTTGGTTTTGCTAGCCAGATCCATTCTGATTGCCCAGCCTACTGCACAGTACAGACTGCAGAACATGTAAGAAAACTTTTACAAAACTGTAGTTACAGCTGAGAGCAGATGGCATAGCTGAGATCTGTACAGAGAAAAGGGGAGTTAACTGTATGTAGATTATGAGTTGCCAAAATACTGTTTCAGTTATTCCATACCACATCTGAAATGTGTTTTTTTCATGAGCCAGAGTTTTAACTACTCAATAAACATAACACAATAAAAATATTGAGTATTTTTAAATGAAATCATGCAGGAAAGTTCTAAGTTGCAAATTAATTTTGGTATCTGAAAAATTTTCTTTACTCAAGGAATAATGACAAGGGTCTGACTGAATTTCAGTCTTCATTTAATTAGTTTCTCCAGCTGAATAACAGGCAGAGGAGAGGAAAACAGGTTAGACAGAAAAAGGCACTCAAAATAGCATCATACATAGCAGGTTGCAGTGAGACTTCCAGCTGCAGCTACCAATGTTCTTATGGGTAGTCTGATATCAGTTTCTTAATAGTTAGGTCAGGCTGGTTTGTTGAGAAGGTGTTCTCTTCCCTCTCCAAGCTGCAAGAGGCAGCATGGGTGAAGGAGGCAGAATGCAAATAATTCAGGGCAATGAAGAATGGTAAGCACGAATGCCTGAAATGCAGTAGTACTACCTTCCCATAAATAAATACGTTTGTGTAGATATAGAATAATAAGAAAATGTCAAAACATCAGCGAACAAAGTCCACAAAAACTTCTAGGATCCTTTAAGATAGTACATGGAGGACAATCCTTTTCAACAGTTTTCTTGCAGTATGAGGGCTGCTGCGATCTAGCTGTGAGAGGCTGAGTCATAATTTGCTTGTATTTCATCTTCAGTTTAAGTATCTGCATGATGGCTTACATTTAAAATGAAATATAGCAGGTTTATAAAGATCAGAGACTCATGGGGATAAATTAATTGAACATAGATGAAATTCATTGTGTTTTAAATAGAGCTGGAAGCTCTGTGATATAACGTCTTTGTAACTTCAGGTGATTCTTTTGACAGTTAAACTTCTTTGGGGACTTGTGATGAATCTGCAGTACTTAACCAAGCAACAGGCATCATATTTAAGTAGTCATTAACCCACTGCTGGGAACAGACTATGTAGTACTGCAGATTCGGTATAAAACTACACTAGGTTTAATCAGACCACTGATTTACATGGCCTAAATTTAGACACCCAAGTTCAAAGAGATGTAGTGGTAGAATATGACAGAGTATGATGAACTGAAAAGTTCTCTAAGGATGAATCCATTCAACATGATCTGAGAAGCCTGTCAAATGGGAGGAGAAGGAATAAGAAAGGGAACCATAGAGATCAGGTCTGTGGCTTCAGTCTTTCATCTTGCACCTTCTCCTGCGGTTACGTAGTCTGGATGATTTTGAAATGTCTCTTAGCTGTGCCATAATGTTTGAAGCTAAAACCATAATTTTTGTATTAACAGTTGAACACACTGGAGAACTAGATTGCTGTTAATTTTTTTTATGTGGTGTGTTCAGCAGCAGGAGTAGAGGGAAAGGACTGTGTGAGCAGTCATCTCTTCCACACATCAGATCTTGCAGAGACACTCAGACTCTGCAGGAATGCCTACAAATCTATGTTCCAGCCTGTCAGGTGTTGATGGTCAAGGTCTCAGGGGCTTTACAGCCCCTCTCCATGGTCCTCTTGCAAGGAGGCAAGGTGACTGCCTTTTCTTCTGTCTCCAAAGTCTATTCTGAACCTTATGGGAAGAAACTGACCTGCAGATTGGGAGAGGACATTTCTAGCTATTCCCTTAATGTTACCATATGCTGATTGATAGCATAGGTACCCAGGAAACATATGGAGGTAGTAACTGCTAGCCTTGCAGGGATATCATCTGTGCAAAATAAGAAGGTAGTAACTTCCCATTAACAAGAAGTCTTCTGTGCTTTGAGTTGCAGATTCTTGCAACCGATGTCTATGGCACTTTTCTACTGTAGTTTTATTTAGCTAGAGAAAGTTACGCTGATGTCTGCAGCAGTAATAGATTTGACCTTCCACCATTAACAGAGCTGTGATAAACAGGAAAGCTTACAAAAGCTGGCCTGGCTTCATAGCTGGTACCAAACTTGAAACTCTTTGCAAGTGCATAGATATAACAGAAATACTCATTGAGTCAGTTTATAAGTTTATATCCAACTCGGTGATGTTTGCACACTTTCACTGTGTCCTGTGAGAGTCCTAGAAATGTGCTGGATACTGTAGTACAGAGGAACAATCACTGTTCCACATTTAACACTTTTATAGTCAAAAATTACAAAAAGTGGGAAGGGAACCAGAAGCTGCGATGTGATGCGACAGTGATGAAGTGTTTTCCCAGAGCCACATAGCAGGTCAGTGACAAGGCTGGAAATAGGAGTCCAGTTATATCACTTCAGGGTGATAGCTCACTCACTTTAAATTATGCTATCTGTCTTGGGAGGATCAGAAACGTGACAGACCACCAAAAAAATGTATAGAGACACAGTTGTTGTGACTTGGGTATGGAAAAAAATGCAAGGAAATGACCAGAAATGGAAGTTGTAGAAAGTATGTGAAAGTATAACATTTGGCATGGGGAGATAGCTGCACGACAACCTAGTCCATGATTTCTCCCAGGCTGTATCTGTGCTTTCTGCTTTTCTATCATTGCTTACATAGAGACACTACAGGTTTTGTAACTGGCATCCTCTTGACCTGGCTGATCTTTAAAGTTCAAGTCTGAAGTAATACTGGCCTGTGTATCAATGTCTGCTGGACTTTATGTAGACTACTTTCCCAGCAAGAGTCCTAGAATAGATCCAGCCATGCCAGCAGAAAACATAGCAGTGCTTGCTTTGTCTGAGGGGCTGTTGTTGGCTGCATCAGGGAAGTGAGTACCCTGTTGGAAGGTGTGACCATGTTAGGGGTATGTCTGTATTACAGACTAAAGTGTGAAGTAGAGCTATCTGAATGAAATGTAAATGAATATATTCAGGTAACAGAAAGAGTCACGCCATGAAGGTCTGAGCTGTTTTCTCTCAAGTGGCAAAATAGACTTGGTAATTTGAAAATCCAGGCTTTTGCTCAGATCTTTTTCTTAAAGTCATTATCCGCCTTTCTTTTTGAAAGGTGTGTAACACTTTCAGATCTTCTTCCTACTTCTGTGGCACAGTTTTGGTCATGAACAGTTTGCAATGTCCATGTCCTCTAGCAGCTGGATGGCTGCCTTTCCCCCAGGCATAAGTAACATGGTATTGTCTGGTAGTTTTGGCCAAAATAGTTTAAACAGAAAAATGAAAAGATGATACAATAAAGAGAATCAAAGCCTTCTTTCCTTGTAGTGAGTCACAAGAGGCCAATCACAGTGAGATGTTCTACATCCATTATAACAATGCTGTTTTCCAGTTTATCATACTGAAATAATTAAGCATTTTACTACTGAACACTTGCAAAGCCAACAAAATGTTAAGAGGCCTGTGGACAAAAAAAACTTGTGATGCAGGTTGGCATTTTATTGTTCATTGAGGACTTAAGTTTCAAAATTATTTAATGGCTTGGTAATGATATTCAGGCATGTATGTAGTAAGGTACAGCCAGCGCTGGTTGCAGACACCACTTACATGGGGGAATGAACACAGAGATTAATAGTTGTGTGGGCAGCCTGGGCTGCTTGCCCCAGAGCTCACATGTTGCTAGTGTCTCTGGGAAAGGAGACAGAGCTACTGTCCCTGTCACCTCCTTGGTGAATCTGCTCCTGTGTTTTGTAGGTGGCTGGAGCAACCTGTCAGGTTGGAATCTGGCAAGGTCAGACAATTAAAAGATATTTTAATTTTGCAAAGTAAACACCTATCAGTAATTTGCTTAGGAAAGCAAAGTCAGTTGGTCAAGAAGGAAAAAACAAGTACTTTGTTTTGATCATTTCTTCCTTTTATTTATGCAGATCTAGTCTTTCTCAGTCAGGAGTCACTCTGGGATGAAGACTGTCCGCACCTGTCGGGGTTTAACCCCAGCCAGCAACTAAGCACCACACAGCCTCTTGCTCATTCCCCTCCCACCCAGTGAGATGGGGGAGAGAATCAGAAAATAAAAAGTAAAACTCAAGGGTTGAGATAAGAACAATTTAATAGGACAGAAAGGAAGAAACTAATAATGATAATAATAACAATAATAAAGTAAGAATTAAGAATAACAAAAGGATTGGAATATACAAAAGAAATTATGCACAATGCAATTGCTCACCACTCGCCAACCGATGCCCAGTTAGTTCCCGAGCAGTGATCCACCCCCCTTGGCCACCTCCCCCCTGTTTATATACTAGGCATGACATCCCATGGTGTGGAATACCCCTTTGGCCAGTTCAGGTCAGCTGCCCTGGCTGTGTTCCCTCCCAACTTCTTGTGCCCCTCCAGCCATCTCGCTGGCTGGACACGAGAAGCTGAAAAATCCTTGACTTAGTCTAAACACTACTTAGCAACAGCTGAAAATATCAGCACGTTATCAACATTATTCTCATACTAAATCCAAAATATAACACTACACCGGGTACTAGAAATAAAATTAACTCTATCTCAGCTGAAAACAGGACAGTACCCCATCAGAAAGCTATCATCTTGATTTATTTTGTAGGAAGGAATTTTGAAAACAGTTAAGAAAGCAAGAAGCTCATGTAGAGCATCACTTTCTTAAGTATCCTCTCCCAGACCTACTGGGGTGCTGCCAGATTGAAGGACATTCATATTTTAAACTTTTATTACCCATGTTCAGGAACTCATCCAAAGTCAAGAAGGGAAAAATCTGAATTGTCTAAGCCATCCTCTAACAATGTCAAGATTTTTCACTATGCTGTATTTGCCTTTGCAGCATAGGCTCCAATACTTCTCTTGGGATACACACACTATTTCATCTTGTTCTCAGGAACTTTCTTTGGATGCTGAGCTGCATTAGCATATTGTTATTTTTATCCTCCCTGCTATTAGTCATTCTCTTACAGACAAAGCTAAAAACCTGTCTTTTCTAGAACCACCTCTGTATTCTTCAAATATCTGTAAACCCAACTCTGTGGTTCTTTGGCAGCAGAAGAATGTACTTTTGATTTTAGTTTGGGTAAGAGAGATTATTTCACTTCCCAGATTTGACACTCCCACATATCAAATCAAATAACAGTATTGATTTTTTCTAGAAAATAAAATTACACAAATGATTACAGATATGAAACCATCTTCTCTTAATGCTTCTGCTGTATTTCTGGGCATCTGGATCAAAAAAGGAATTAATTTTATAGAACTTGTTCAGTTTAGAAATAAATTTTTCAGGTGATTTCTGTGTGGTTTTCACATGGATTCTCAAGGAGGTCTTCTCATCTGCCTCTCTCAAACTTATCAGAAGTGTTAATACTTTATTTGTGGAATCACATTTGGTTTCTTCAATTCAAAAGCTAAGGTACAAGAAAGGGGAAAATTGTAATTGCAGATGTGGGAGAGGTGGTCTGCTCTTAAGAAATCCTGATCTTACAAACACAGGCCTTGTAGAAGTCCTAAAAGAAATAGGGAATGTTTTCCCAGAAATACCATAAAAACAGAAGTTCTTACCACATCTTTTCATTGCCTTTGCTTTGCTTCAGAGGACTGCATGCTTGCTGACCAAAGTACTGGAAATGCATGAAACAACATGAAAGGTATTGGTGTGGACCTGAGGATCAGAACAATGTCAGATTATTCTTGGTGGGTTTTTTATCACTTTGTCACTTAGGGTGTGGTTGTGGATGGTAATCAGTTGGCTTGTTGGTTTTTTCCCCCACAAATCTACTTATAGTCTTACGGCAAAACTTAACAGATAAAGGACCTACCACTGTACCCAGTGCAACCAGTAGCAGGGAGTACAGAGAGGCATTATGCAAAGCTGGAATTGAAATGGCAGGGTAGAGAAGAAAATCTGAGAAATTGAGATAGTGCCACTTCTTTTCAAATACACTTTGAAAGCCATGGATAGTCTGTAAAAGCTGTCTGTTCTTGTTATTGCTTTGTTATTATTGTGGCTTGAAAAACAAATTGGTATCATTCTGCTTCATATATAATTCTCATTTATAATAATCCTTAGAACTTGCATGATGTGTTTTGTCCTTAGATCAAAAGGTTGGGTGAACTTCCGTACAGCTGCGATGAAAGGCCCAGAAAATCAAGTTACCCGAGACATTATAGGGAGCTAATGGCAGGACTTTGGCTAACATGTATATTCCCTGTTTCATACTCTAAATCATAGAATCATTTAGGTTGGAAAAGACCTTTAAGATCATCGAGTCCAACTGTCAACCCAACACCACCATGCCCACTAAACCATGTCCTTAATTGCCACATCTATGCGTTTTTTTAACACCTCCAGGTGTGGTGACTCCACCACTTCCCTGGGCAGCCTGTTCAATGCCTGACAACCCTTTCAGTAAAGAAATTTTTTCTAATATCCAATCTAAACCTCCAACATGAGGCCATTTCCTCTCATCCTATCACTAGTTACTTGATAGAACCTCCTTTCAGGTAGTTGTAATGGCAACTGGAATAAAAATTCAAATTGTCTATCATGGTTGAGGCAGAATGGAAACAAGCTCATCTTTTGGGGGAACTGGTGGCAATTTCAATAATGACTTAAATAGTTTGTTGTTGTTAATATTATAAAATATGCTTAAATCACAGATGTACAGCCATACCAAAGTGCTACATTTTAGACTCACTTTTCTGCTTGTGCTGAAGAACAATGACTTGTGTGAAACATGGGATCTATGTATCTATCAGAAGCAAAAGGCACAAATGCTAGCACTGCTGTATCATATGTAGAGCAAGCCGTGGTGCAGCCACAGAGTATAATTTCATGCTGGCTGCTCATTTTGAGGAGCACTGATTCATTAGTCCAATGGGATGAAAATGGGAGGGAAACCCTTTAATTTTTGAACTCTGAGAATTTACGCTTATTCTGGAAGACACCTTATTAACACTGCAGCTATCTTCTCCAGAAGGAGCTGGGATTGAAATAGCACAGTATGGCGCAGGCTTCTCAGAAGTGTCTTGGCAGAGCCAGAGGCTAGGAAAATAGTGGTCAAAGGTGCCATGTCCTGACAGAAGATGAGGACAGCTTCCACAATACAAGCAAAAAATGTGGTTTTCCTTATCCTGACATACATCCCTAGATCACAGCTTCTCCGAGAGATTTTTCAGAGACTTCCAAGGACTGGCAGACTCTTTCCCTCTGGGTAGGCCAAAGAGTCTCTTTGCTGAGCACATCCTGGGCAAAAATGCCACCTAGGCACCTTTTATGGTGCCTTCACCATATCCCCATGTGCTTTTGTGATAACAGCAAATGCACAGACAAGTATGTGGGGACAGAGTGGAGAAGTGCTCTTCTCAATGTTTACTCCCCCTCGCTACTGGATTCTTCTCTAGAGCAAAGGATATGGGGACAAAAAGGGAAAAAATGAGAACAAGAGTGAAAGGGAACAAAACATGCAAATGACAGAAGATAAGTGGAGAGAAGAAATGCAGCCTGAAAGTTTAGAGAGGGAAGTTTTTAAAAAATCACTACAAAATGTGAGATAAGTTTCTTTTTTAGGTCATTATGTTGGAAGGAGAGCAATAAAACCATTGCTGTCATTCCTTTTGTATTTGTTCCTGCATTCCTTTTCTGTGTTCAGCTGTCTATTTCATCATTAATTCTTGCCAGACTCTTCAGTATTTTAGCCAAGTCTTTTGACTATCTTTCATGCCCAGCATATGAATAAGCCTTCCTTGAGCATGCAAACTTTTATGCAGACTGTGGTTTTCTTTTCATTAAGAGAAGTAGGTAACTTCAGAATAATTAGCTGAAATTTCCTCCCCTCCCCTCTTTTTTTAAAGACAATTCCTCGTCTCTCCAGGAAGATGAAGAGATAGATATGGAGGCTGTCAACTGGCAGCTGAACAACACCTCTATGAATGGACATTCACCTACCCCAACCACAGTTCGCTTTCACAGCTGGGTGACTTTTGATGACAATGAAGTCAGTTTTTCACCGCAGAACCTTTCCCCCTTGAAAACAGACACCTCACCTGCAGAAACACAGACTCCAGACGTTAACTCTAACCTCACTACATCCTTTAAGAAAAGAGAACGTCCTAAAAGCACACTGGGGGACCTCTCCAAAATTAAAAAACTAGATCTCTCCTCCTTAACCAAGTTGCCTTCTGCTGAAACACCACCGTGGAGTGCTACTAATCCCTTTCTGGATGAATCTCTGCGAGATGTCCAACCCTCACCCATCAATCCATTCATCTCATTCTTTGAGGAGCGAGACAGGCGTTCCAAAAGCTCTTCTGTCTCCAGTGCTCCAGGCAAAAGCCAAAGAGAATCTCTCATTATTCTCCATCAAGAGCCTGATACCATCAGTTTCCATGAGGCAAACAAAAGTGTAACCCACACAGATGCAGTAGAGCAGCTCAAGCAACTCCAGATTGGAGACCCAGATCATATGAGCAGCCCTACGTTGCCTGATGATGACCCCATGATGCCATATGATCTGGAGGCAGCCTTATTTAACCTGGCACCTGCTCAGCCAAAGGATGGATGGCCAATGATGCTCAGGATCCCAGAGAAGAAGAATATTATGTCATCCAGGCACTGGGGACCAATATATGTCAAGCTGACTGACAGTGGATATATACAGCTCTTTTATGAAAAAGGACTGGAGAAACCTTTCCGGGAATTCAAACTTGAAATCAGTCATGAGATTTCAGAGCGCAAACTCCAGAACTATGATGAGAATGGAAGGATACACAGTGTGCGGTTGGACCGTACAACCTACAAGGAGAAAAAGAAGTATCAGCCTAAGCCAGCCATTGCTCACACAGCAGAGAGAGAGCAAATTATCAAGCTTGGGACTACAGACTATGAAGACTTCCTCAGCTTCATCAGTGCTGTGCAAGACACACTGATGAACTTGCCAGCCTCATCAACAGATCTGAGCACAGTAGGACTAAACTATCAAGAAGAAGAAATCACCATTGATGTCAGGGATGAGTTTCATGGCATCGTGGCCAAAGGAGACAGTGTGATTCTCCAGCACAGTGTGCTGACCCATATCTATGTTCTCAGCTTTCTTTCTGGCCTGGCAGAATGCAGACTGGGCCTTAATGATATCCTGATCAAAGGGAATGAAATAGTTGCAAGGCAGGATATTATGCCCACTACTACCACTAAGTGGATTAAATTATACAGCTGTCGGTTCCATTCATGTGTGGATGAGGATATGTTTAATAACTCCCGTATTATCCTGTTCAACCCCTTGGATGCCTGCCGGTTTGAACTGATGCGATTCAGAACTGTCTTTGCTGAGAAGACTTTGCCTTTTACTCTGAGGACAGCTGCCAGCATCAATGGTGCTGAGGTGGAGGTGCAGAGCTGGCTGATGATGTCCACTGGGTTCTCTTCCAACCGTGACCCTTTAACTCAGGTCCCTTGTGAAAACGTGATGATCCGCTACCCAGTGCCAAACGAGTGGGTGAAGAACTTGCGCAGGGAGAGTGTCCTGGGGGAGAAATCTTTGAAAGCCAAGGTGAACAAGGGGGCCACTTTTGGATCAACCAGTCTGTCTGGTTCTGAGCCAGTAATGAGAGTAACTTTGGGAACTGCCAAGTATGAGCATGCCTTTAATTCCATCGTATGGAGGATAAACCGACTGCCTGACAAAAACTCAGGTGAGTGGTGCATACCGTCTCTGCAGGAGTAAACTAGGAGGAGTTATGTATTTTGGAAGATAGGGAATACTAGGTTTACATGGTGAGGGATAGATCATCCCCTGGAGTATACCAAAGGACATCAGTTAGTTGCATGAAGCATTTTTTCTGACCCTTCATTGCAGTAGTTTTACGTATCCTACAAACATTGCTAACGATAAAAACAGGTTTAGGTTTTCCAGTTGCAAAAATATGCCTTCTGTCTCTGCTTCTATGAGTTACATTATGGGACTTAGGCATCAAACATCTCTGTGTGCTGAGCACTGTTATTGGAAGCAGGGCTTTTTCAGGTAACTTGCAAAGGCAACATACTATGCTACAGGGCTGAATGACAGACCAGAAAAATTGCTGTAGTTCCAGCACACATGATTTCTTTTCCATGCATTGCCAAGCATACTGGGCCAGCACTGTACATTTCAACGCATATACCACAACTTATGCCTATAAAGTGTCTGGTATGAGGATTGTAAGAGGACAGAAGACAGATACTGTGCAACCATTTAAAAAAAAGAAATTTCCAAGCACCAGTTTGTGGCTATGTTTCTGTAATCAGTGTGAACAGGTAAATACAGCTTAAACCTGAAGAGAAAATACCAACATAAAACCCACAAATCTTTGTATTTTTAGTAACATGTTCATAATTAAACATTCAAGTAGTATGGGCAGGCTGCTGTTCCCTTTGGCCATCACTGCCAGTCATTCCACCTCCTGCCTTTCCTCCACAGTGTGCAGTAAGGCTAGACAACTCAGGTTTCATTTTATTCATAGTGAATTCTACTTCTTGATTTCTCTGATCTAGACTAGCTTTTTACAAACAGATGGACTTTTTCTTATTGATGCTGTAGTAATGGAGCAGGGTGACTGGGAGGGTTTCTGTATTCAGTGTTCCCTGAAGGCAAGTTCAGTGTTGTACCAGATTTGGCACTTTCTAAGGACATATGTTTTTCCTGAGTTTGAGCTATAGTGTCAGCAAAACAGTGATCCAAGTCTTCTAATCTTTTGGATCACTTTCAGCCCAAGGATGCCAGCTTACGCCATAGGTGTATTTGGAGGGATGTTACTGACAAAAGCGAAGGCTCCATGTTTTCTGTAGTGCAGGGCATAGGAAGAGAGAGGTTGGGAACTCAAGAGAAATATCACAATGAAAAATTAACCTTGTTTATGAGCAAAAACATGCTTGTGAGGAAAATCTCACTATGCCATCTGCATAAGCTCTGGAAATGAGATGCTGTGAAATTGGGCCTTCTGTGGCATCTTGTCTGCAGAGATCTCAGTATATGGTATAGACTTTACAGCTGGAGAAATGAAAGCCCCCAGACTTAACACAATCACAGAACATGCCAGTAGCAAACCAGAGAAGAGGCAGAACTCCTGGCTCTACTGCCTCCCGCAAGGTGATGCTCCCTTACCCATCACTACTTTGAGGCAGATGTTGATCTATGTCTCTTGTTTCCTTGATCTCATCACTCCCAGTGTATGGCTTTATTATATATACCCTGTGTCAGGACGAGATGCATCACAGACTCGGTGTTGCTATTGGAGCCCTGCCACAGAGCATCTATCAATCAGTGTCACTGTACAGAACACAGGGTATTTGTTTACATCCTGAGAGGAAGAAAGTGTCCTCACCCCTCCAGTCAGGTCAGATGTAATTTCAGGGAAAGGAAGGGCCTGGCAAGCACTGTCTTGGCCAGGACACGAGGTATGTGAGAAGGAGGGAATCCCAAAGTGATGACAGTGCAGGCCAAGTGTAGTTTAAATCTGACCTTGCCTCTCAGGGACTATTTACATTTCTTGATGGTACTTGTGCCATGGTTTTCCCTCCTCAAAGTACATGGCAAAAAAAGAGGGATATAAATGGTACTCAAAAGCCTTGATCCCCACTTCTTCTTAGATTTACCTGATGGACCACATACATTTCTGACCACGTGATACTGATGTATGGTCTATTCCCAAACTTGTGCATGCTTGGCTCTATCCAGCCCTACCCACAAGTCACATAATAACTCACCTCCACCTATTTGCAGGAGTCCCTATAAATGATGCAGTTCTCTAGCACTAAGTATAAAAATACCCCCTTGACTCACACTTCATGCTTTCTTACTGTAGCCCCTGCAGCTCACCCCTAAGAGTGCACTGCGTCCTCTATAAATGTCTGGTCTGCTAATGAACTGCTCTGGTGCCTGCAGCTCCAGAGCAGGAGAGAGGTAGTGACATCGCACTGCATCTGGTGGGAGATGTTGCAGGCGGCCATGGTCTCCAGCTCCACCCTGCCTCCAGAGGTCACACAACCTGTCCACATAACCTAGGACACATGCACTGCACAACTCCCTCCAGCCCACGTGCCTATCTGCCAGACCTGTGTGCCTGTCAAAGGAGCACATACATAGGCACACACTATGGGACCCTTCGGTCATCCATGTTGTGTGCTCTGACAGATCAGTCCCTTGCAAATGTGACCCCAGGAACTCCAGAGATCTCTGGGTAGCCACTTGGACCTCTTGTGCTTAACTCCATTCCCTGAATGCAGAGTGGTACAGGCTCTGTGTAGACGTGAGGTGTATGACACCATCAGCCCTGCCTGTGGTCTGCCCTGACAGCCAGTACCACAGTCCCACACGGGAGGAGAGCCAGTCCCTCCCGAAGCTCACTGCTTGCATTCAGGTTGTAGTATCCTAGCACACAAATTGTTAAGAATTATTTCAGCAGCTTCGCTGTCTTATCCAAATGTTTTCTTTTTGTGCTTTCTAACGGGATGGGGCCCTTTGCACTCTCACTAGAGGAACTTGTTATCAGTACTCTCTGTATTATTTTGTAGGCAAAGCATCTGCTTATGACTGGATATTGAAAAGCGTATGACAAATGAAGGACTGTGTGTACTCTGACTATGATTTGACCTAAGAAAAAACTATGGACTGGATTCTACTGAGCACAATGCTGAAATCCTTTCCAAAATAGCTTGTTAAACTTTATTGCCCTTCTCATATTCACAATTATTCTGATCAAAGCAGTTGATAAAGAAAGCCTATTTGCAGTCTCTGCAGAGCTTCAGTTGGCTGGGCTCCACATGGGGTTTTTTTGGGTTTTTTTTAATCCACCAGCAGAATATTAGGAAAACCTCCACCCGGTCTTCAATTGTGGGAAAATGCTCTTCCAGCAAAGCAGGGATGTAGCCTCAATGCAGAGCCTTGGATCTGGATATTTGAACTTTGCTCTAGTTTGGCTGTGGATCCCAGGCATGCTGCCTGGTGTACTTTCTGAAGTAAATCAAATCCTTTAATCCAAACATGTTGGGACATCAGAGTCATTTGGAGCAGATTTTCCCTCCAATCACAGTAATCCATGCATATGTATGAATTATATTATCAGATCCTTGATTTTCAGCATGAAATGTTAGTACCTCATCTTGTATTTTCACCCACAAAAAGCAAACTCAAGTGCTTGGCAGTCCTTTTTGCAGTTTGTTTAACTCCTCTGGGAACTCCAACAGCATTGAAACAGGTAAGATACCATCACTTGCTATGAACTAGTTCACTCAGGCAGATTCTCAGTTTCTTGCAGTTTTGTGATGTTGCTTCCTCCTAGATGTTGTGTTTTCTGATCCATCCAACACAACTTTCATGTCTGTTTGCTCTCTTTTTTCCAGCTTCTGGCCATCCTCACTGCTTCTTCTGTCACCTAGAGCTTGGCTCTGACCGGGAAGTGCCTTCCAGTTTTGTCCGCTATGTAGATGTGGAATTTGACATGCCCACCACTTCTGCATCCAAAGCCGCTGTTCGGTCCGTCTCTGTTGAGGACAAGACCGACGTGAGGAAGTGGGTCAACTATTCAGCACACTACAGTTACAAGGTAAAACTGAGCATGTGGGCAATCACCATGGTTACTTTGCATACTTCATTTTCTTGAAAAGTGTAGGCAGACAAATTAAATACAATGGGCAGATGAGGTGGGAATTTGGCATAAGCCAGGCTCTGTGCATTAGCTACCTATGTGCAGCCTATTGATTCATGGCAAACAAGCAGTGGATTATCCCTCAGCAAAGATGGAATAAACTTCCTTCCAGTTGCTTTGTGGAAGAGCATACACACAGCCAGTTACTGGGGATTAGCTGATATGTTGAGAGTTTGAACAGGGAGATTTGTTGCTCTTCATAGCAGCTACAGTGGGAGTGCTACAGCAGCAGTGCTACAGCAGACAAAAGGATCACTTTATTTCTCTGCTTAAATGTTTCTTCTTCCTGCCTGTCCTAAGGAGAGGAGCAGATGGGAAAATGCACTACATACATACCTGCCAAGAATATCAGTATGCCAAAATTTGCATGTTAGCTGATCACTCAGCAGAGAAATTGGCATCCTACCTGCCTTCTTTAAGACCAATGATAAGAGATACTGAAAAGATTCTCATGGCAAATATTTTTAATGGTAATTGGAATTACATTTTTAGTAGTCTCTTAAATTCCCTGGAGATGCTATTTGATCTTCCTAAGTATTCCTTTTAAGAATTAAACATTGGATTACCCCTGAGTTTTTGGAGATGTTGAAATTTAGAACACAAATGTAGATGTGCATTTTAAAATTAATCTCTTTGCTTTATATATCAGTCTTTGCAGAGTTTAAAATCAAGGCTGGTCTTCTGCTGTCACTTAGGAACCCACCTATCCTCTGCAGATTTGGTTCTGGATTTGTATTCAAACTACAGCTGGGGATGGTAATGAATATAAAACCATCTGAGGCCGGTTCTCTGCATGACATTATCTCTTCCGGAAATGATGTCATGACACTATTGAATCGTAAAACTGTTTGGATTAGACTGAAAACACTTACAGTAAATAAAATCCATCTTTCCCTCCTCAATTTATTTCTCTTCACAACCCTCTCAGTTTATCAAGAGTTTCTTCACCTGAGCAGGACACGAACCACCACTACGGAAGATTTTTTAATCTTTTGTTTTCCTTTCTCATTACAAATGTTTTCCCTCTTTTTACTCTGCCAGGTTGAAATAGAGCAGAAAAAAAGCTTGAATGAGGATCTGAAGGGAGAAGATACTGCAAATGTCAATGAATGTGCTGCGCAGTGAAGGAAGATCAGTCTGCGAGTCCCAAAAGGGATAGTCAAATTAACAGACCTGGAAGAAAGGATTTGGAGGGGTTTGGTATTTTTCTTTTAAAAAGTATGGAGTACTACTTTTAAAATAATGCTCTGGAGAGTATTATTATTTTTCTTTGTGATGATCCATACTTTGAGAAGAAGCTCATCAGTGGTTTGTTTGGAGCGGACCCATGGGCTTTTGCTGGAATGATTTAAGTACAGTTAGGGTACAGACAAAACAACTCGTAGTACAGTCAAGCTAGCCTTTTCTGCCTTTCACCATCTAGGTTCTACACTGAAGTATGGTCTGGTCACCATCACAGCCAAATCAGAAAGCAGCCTTTATTTCACTAACAATCTTGCCCTCCCGATGTTAAGCATTTTTTTTTTGTATGCCTGTTGGTTTGGTCATTGGCAGATTCACTTCCTTCTGAATTGGCAAATAAAACCCAGTGAAAAACTATATAAAATCTCATTTCTGAAGTGGTCAAGAGAGTGAAAATCCTGAACATCATTCTGGAGAATCAACAGACTCTGCATCTTAAACACAAAAAATGGTCAAGCAGATGAACTACAGACAGGACAGCTAATCATGTAGCTGTTCTTCTATTCATCCCTTCCCGTGTCATCCCCTGAACAGCAGCATGTCATTTTGCACATTTTCATGTGGTCTGCACAAGTTACAAGAAAGTCTCTGCAATTTCTTAGAATTTTTGTTAGTCTAGGCTGTTCTGTTACCTTGACTGAACATGGTTATAGCTGCTAGTGAGGGACTTTGCTAAGGTTAGATCATTCCTGCCTAGAAAGATATTTAAGGGAAAAACATTGGGGTTTGGTTTGGGATTTGGTTTTTTTAATATGTTTTCTTGGGTGGGTAAGGTGCGTGGTTATTGAAAATGTCAGAATGTGATTCCTTTAACATACAATGTTGTTTGCCTTCCTGAAAATCCTTGGAATTCTGTCCAGCACAATATTACTTTCATGTTCTATCTTGAACCTACAATGTAAGTAACTTGTATCTTTATAAAACCCCCACTAACTGGGACCCAAAATCTCTTCAAAATTTAACAAGCTTCCATCATGAAGATTCTTTTATCTCCACTGTACTGAAAGTAACAACAAGTCTTAAAATTTCTTTCTAAATAAAAATGCAGAAGACAAAAAATCACTTAGTCATATATATTTTCAGGTAAAACAGTGTTCAGAGTACCCATTTTTTTGTAGTTTTTTCTATGGCTTGCATAGTATTTTGTCTCAAGGTAATTTTAAATATAAAAAAAGTAATTTATGAAGTCATTTATCTTCTAAAATGTTACTGCTGACTTTAAAATTACACATTTGGAAAGCCTTGGTAATGTAATTTAAAATCATAATGAATTAAAATGAAAGCTTTTTTACAAATTTATAAATTTACTTTACATTTTGTATTACAGAAAATTAGTACACTTGATTTACTACTTTCACTGTGACTCCTATAAAAATCACTACAATGTTAAAATCCCAAATAAAACATGCGATTAATTACATTGAGTCTAAAACTGGTAGTTGTAGAATTTAAAACAAATTATAGGGAACTTATAAATGCCTTTTTATATGCATCTAAATTTCAGGCCTACGTCAGCCTAGTGATACATATTTATACAGGTACACTGCTGTAAATATGTAAAGTCTCAGTCCTTCTAGGACTTCTTAATAAGCATGTAATACTCCATTGCAGGTAGTCAGTCCTACTGAAGCCCGGAGTGCTTCTCGGAGCACACCAGTTAGTACTAAGCATTTGCAACATTTCTGTAAATGGAAGAATGCTGTTAACTTTTATGAAGCATTTTGATATCAGTGGATTAAAATTACTGATAAAGTACAAAGAATTATTATTTATTAAATGATAACTTTATAGGTTGTGAAATATCTGAGAGCATGGGGCTGAATTTGTGAGTGATTTGCAGCTGTTACACACTGGCTGTGGTGAGTTACAACTCCTCTCTACAAAACTCACTCTTCTCTTTAAAGGCATTCAAAGAGCTTCCGGGTGTTTTTCCTGCTTTTCGCTGCAGCTCCTAGTACACAGTTTCTGAAAGGGACCAGCAAGAAATCCAACAAGACCAAGCTGAACAAGTGCTGAGATGTTGCTGAGGAAGGTTGACAATGTTTTGTGAAAGAAACAGTCAGGAGATTTCCTACACTGATCTGCAGGCTCACTGTCTGAATTTTTGCCTATTGCCCCCCAGCCCTTGAAACCACAAATAAGTAATAGCAAATAAAATTATGTTGTACTTCTTAAAGAGGGGAGAAAATCAAAGGAATATAATTTTCCATCTCTGTCGAATTCTTAAACTATTTAGTCTCTATCATACTCCAGCTACAGAGTATTTCATGTCCCAAAACTTAAAAGATTAACATATTGGAGGTTTCTGGATTTACTTAATTCCTCTACCTCTTCATTGCTGATTCTTTTTATTTAAGTCAAAGTTAATGAATGAAAGAAAGAGTATGGGCCTGACTGATGCCTCTTATGTAGTTAGTTTTACAACAGAAGTATCTCTTCCAGTACTCATGGGGTTACACAGGCAAAACTGGAAAGGTGTTCTGGTTTATAAAAAAGCTTGTTTAATCCATTCTGATCTCTGGAGAGTAATCATCTGATGTACCTGCCACTGGATTTTCAAGAGTTTCAGATTATTACCTCGGCCAGAGTTTCAAAAGATCTTGTTTCCTGTTGAAGCGCTAGAGTGAGTAGTCTGATTTTTCAAAGGAGCACTAACAACCAAAATCTTTAGAAAATCTAGTGTTGGTATCACCAGGTGTCACCACTGAATTCTTTTTTCAGTCCAGTGCCATTATGAGCACTGAGCATTTGAACACCGGGATCCTAATTGCCCTTTTTGAGGCTTCCACTGTTCTTGCTTCATTAAACAGTGCCAATTTTTCAGTGTTAGATACTGTCATGTATAAACTTTACATACATGAACCATATGCTCTTCATCCATAGGGATACAGTAGTAATTTGGACAGACTGTTGATGGGAGTGAGGGGAAAAGAGCTGAGAGGTTTGTCAGTTTTAGAGTAGCAGAAATTATTTAGATACAAGCTATGCCTATAGTGGGGATTTTTTTTTTTTATCTTGTGGAAAAATGTCTTTGAATAGTTTCAGTGTAATATGCCTTTTGAGAAAGATATAATCACTGTCCTTTGGTTCATTTGAAAGCTTTGTAGTACTCAAATACTCCGTGCAGGAAGTGTGCCTTCAAGGTAAGCATACATTTACTCCTTGAAGCTATTCCCACTTTCAGCCTTCTTTCTATTTCTTCTTGTGGCTTTGTTCCATCTTTGTACTTGGTAAGACTTGAGATATTGCAGGGAATTTTGCCTAGAAAAATAAAACCAGTCTTTGATTACAGGGGGTAGAGATGAACGACATCTCCAGGCAGCTAAGCTTATTTAGTGAATGCCTCTTACATTTATTAACTATGGACACTCTGCTAGAAAAGGAAAATGGCCAAATTCAGCTAAGAAATACTGAAACTAACTGATGTTATTTTTGTCCTTTAAGTTTATTTAGAGTCAAATTTAGTTATACTATGAAGGACACAGATTTTAGGTTTTTCATTGTAGCAGTGTCATAAGAAACACTGCAGAAATAATTTACCTTTTCTGGTGTGTTGCTGGCTGACATATTTACTTGACAGGACACCCAAGCTACCTGCCCACATGACTTAGTAGGTGCTAAAACTCCCTCTTGATCATCCACCTCCCAGGATAGAGAGCAATTTCATGCAAAAGAGCATGAAAGCAAGAGGAAAGGTGTACATAGTTCAGCCTGGAGGTACTTACTCTGTTGCTTGCATTAAATTCTCAGTAATTTCCTTGGCCCTTGAATCCACACAAACTAATCAAGCCTTTGATAGGTCACCTCTGTTCCAGAGAATGAAAAATTCCATTCAGTGGTTCTTAACTGTTTGTGTTTATAGCTCTGTTGATCTCTAGAACTGGTCAGCACAAGAATTTGCAGCACACAGAGATCACTTATGAATGAAGTACTTACCCTCTTCTGCCACTAAAATTAAATCTACATCATGAGTTGTCTGAGATACAAAATTTTGTGTGGTAACAGGCGTAGCTGTTCCTAGCCTTCCTGTTTTATTCAGTCGCCCACCCACCCATCCATCCATCCATCCATCCATCCATCCATCCATCCATCCATCCATCCATCCATCCATCCTCCCATGGGTCCTACCCGGCCTCCCTCTCTCTCTCCTATACTTGCAATTCATTCTTTGCACTATTGACATTGATTGGTTTGATGATTATTTTGTAACATGTTCCTACCTTTTTGTTTTGTAAAATAGGAAAGTCTATACACTGGCTAACTTTGTAGAAGTGTTTGGGTTTTTTTTATTATTTTTATTTTATCAGTTGAAATGGGGTGTCATGTTTTGTTTGAACTATGTGAAAAAAAATAAATGTTGAGATGAAACAGCATATCCACCTTTTCACTGTGAAATTGATGTTGTATGTGTATGTGTATATTATTCTGATAAGTCAGAAGTCTTGAGTTCAGAAGAGGAAAAGGGAGTGTTTTGAATAGCATAAAAAAGAGACTGCAAAGGAAATGGAGCAGGCCTAGAGCTTGAGCCACATAGCCATTGTGTGGAGCAGTGTTGACACAATATAGAAGAGGATCCAGTATTTGAATGAAGCCATCCTGAAACAAATTAGGAATTGAAGCTTCTGCTCCGTGGGTCTCTTCTACATCTGTTATCTGACCGCTAAAGCCAGGAGTACGTATAAGGACAGTGCCTTCCCGTGATCAGAACATCTGTTAACATAGCAAGTGTGAGGATGAGGTCTAAACTATTTAAGAGTCCTCTGCTACGGTTCTCTGTGTTCTTTCAAACTTGAGTAAGCCATATATCATTTCACACATCTTTCCAGTCTCTCTTTCCATCTCTCATGGTCACTGAGACCAGTTGCAGTCTGCTGTTTTTCTCAAAAGCACTCCCTGAATCAGACTGAAGAGCTAGGCAGTCACGTTGGCCAAAGAAAATCAGATACCCATCGTAAGGGCTACTTACATTATTGCTCTGAGCTTAGCACATTCTCCACAGTATGCGTCAGTACAACTGACAGTAAGTCAGTCATTTTACACTATAAGAAAATGGAGGCACACAGGTACACATGGTCGTTATTCAAGAGTAAATCACATCAGCCAGAAGAAAGAAGAAAGTTAAATAGATTCAGGGGCTGTTAGTAATAGTAGTTTATTTACTATAATTCAGATATTCAGTGACATTTGGAAATTATATTATCAAATTTGGAGGGTAGGATTATATTAACCATGATAGCCTGATAATATGCAAAATGGTTTTTAAAAGAGAGAGTTATAGAAAAAGCTGAAAGTTTGAAACCAGGGAGCTCAACATTCCTTGGCAATAGTGCAGTCCTTTGAGACAAGCCAAAATAACACCGTGCAAGAGATGGAGAAGTCAGATTGCCAGCGCAGTGTGTACCCAAACAAAAGACATACTAGAGTGAGACAGCACAACTGGGAGAGAAAAAAACACCAGTTTTCTTTGCATGCTCTTAGTTGCCATGATTGCCCTTATCATCTAATCCAGATGGGTTGTAAATTTGTTAGTAGGGCAAAAGCTGCTGAAGGTCAGCTGAGGTAAAGCAAAAGAGAAGCAGACCGTTGTTTCAGTTTAGATGCAGGTCTGTGTCACAGCAGATGTGGCTGAAACACAAAGCACACCAGCCCCAGGAAAAACTGTCCTTTTGGTCACTGTACTGGAAACCTAACAGCAACTGCCATATATTAAGTAGCTGGAATAGTATTTTAAACACCAGCTATGAACGGTGTCCTGCTCAACCCTGAATAATGGGACAGCAAAGCCTGATGGAGAGGGGTGACTGCTGGGGTGCTACAAGTGGCAGACATGTTCTGGGGTTCGGGGGCGGGGGCAGACTGGTCCTTTCCTGGTCTGGGGCCTTCTGCAGTCTCCCAGATGCTACTGCCCCAGGAGCCATAGGTAAACTGGGAGCAATCAGCTTGGCCTAAAGAGCTTCTGAAGGAACAGGGTGAATACAGGGTGAATACAGCTGAAAATAATTTCCTAAGGTAAGAGCCTCTTTTGTAAAGGTTCCCTTTATGCAGAATAAAAAAGGAGAGCTCTACTCCTTTGTGTGGAAACAAAGAAATTTGTTAGGAGCATGGTCAGTTTGGCAATTGTATTAATACAGAGAGTATTCAGATTAAAAGGGAATGAAATGGGAAAACCCCATGTCAGCGCACAGATACCGGCAGAACTGTAGTGGAGTTCTGGCTTCTGGTCAAGAGAAACAAAAGCAAAACTGCAGACTAATACAGTTCAACCACTATGGCATCCTCTGTGCCCACCTCCCTTTGACCAAAATCTTGCTTAAATTGTACTGAGTCAGTCAGCAGGCTTTCAGGTTTTTTTTCCCCAAGCTGTTACAGGTACCCTTTGCCCAGGAGGAAGAAATGTCCTTGGCAGCCAGGAAGTGACAGCTAGCGCGAGAGGAACAACTGGGGGAGTGCGGGTGGCAAAATAGGGTACTCTGAAGTTACAGTTTCAACGGAGAAAAATGTGTGCTAATACCTCGTGAAACCCCATGACAAGCCAGGAACTACACAAAAAATGTGGCTTGGGGAGTGCCAGTCTAACAGACACTGACCCTGGGAGCAAAAGACAAAATTAGTAAGTAAAAAAAATTAATATGAATATTAGGAAAGACTGGAAGGTTTGTGAACAAATAGTATTGGATTTGGAATTGAACCACATTGTCAAAATCAGCTTTCAAATTGAACAGGGCCAGAAGACCTAAAAGAGAGAGGGTGGTGAAAGTGTGACATTTCTGCTGGGTGAGTTGGGATTTGTGGTATGGGTCCTACCTGGAGAAGTGAACTCCAGGTTTGAACCACAAGGCGTTTAGCTGTGTGTTCATGCTCCCTCGGTTTGCAGGAGCTAAGGGACTGTTGCTCTCTAGTGGTCACTGCAAGCTGCCCGGTGTTTGCCTCGACCGCTGACCCACTGCATCAGGCAGACTCAATGAAACACAAGTCTCGCTGGTTTGGAGGACTGTGAAGCCCATGCAGAATTTGGCCCACTGTTGACACACTGAAAACTAAGAGTTGACTACCTCAATTGATTCCATGATTAGCTGAGAAAAGGCCAACAAATTAATTTTTTGGTGGTGTTGTCACCCAAGTAGTCCTTACCTCTCTGCACAGTCATGCATAGAATCAGTTTAGGTTTATGTCCACAAAACACTTTAAATACCTCCAACAGAAAATGCTGTAAGAGGATAACTTTTAACTACTGTCTGTTAAAAACCAAAAGCATACATGTGTGTTGTATAGGCATGCATATGCCTATACAACTAAGCATTGTATAATGGCAAGAACAGTAGTATGACCTTTTTATTTTCTGTCCACTCTTCAGGAGACAGACACCCCCCACCGCCCCAAGGTACACTGGTGGGGCTAAGTCCAAGTCTGTGCAGCCAAGCCCACTACTCCCATCTGGTAAACCCCCATGCAGCTGCTGCCTTATTCTGGAAGTACCAAAATTCCTAGAAGGTCTCATAAATTTGCATGAAAGATATCTACATACACCCACTATTCCTGTGTGTGCCTCAAACCACCAGAGTCCTAAGCAGTTCTCAAGCCAAGTGTTCCCCTCCCTTCCCTCCATCGAGGATTCTGATCTGCTGCCATGCTCCGAATGAGCGTTGTGTGGTATAAACATGCTCAGTGGTCAGAGCACTGCACTGCGGGTGAGCGAATGGGTTTTGGCTCACTTTTTCCTCCTTGCTTGAGGCTACCTAGAGGGCCGGGGCAGAGGTGGAGACAGTTCAAGAACAAAAAGAGGGACTGAAGTCTTCAAGAGCTTAGAGTACAGACCAGATCTGTCAATCCTTGATTGCAGTTTCTGAAATGCCGTTGAGTAAACTATGGAAATAGTCCTTGGAGCAGGAACTAGACACGAGACCTGCCTTCTCCCTCCAGGTATGTATCTTTCTCTGCTGAGCTCACTGAACCTAGAAGGCCTGCTGCCCACTCAAAGTACTTTATTGAATAAGCAATAGCACCATCTGAGGCTGGTGCCTTATGTTTGCTGAGGTGCTATGAAAATAGAAATGTTTAAATACATCCTTGTGCTGTATTTTCTAAGAAGTAATTTGTTATAAAAAGTCACCTTCCTGTAACAAAATGATCCTCCTGTATTACAGTCTGGCAAGAATACAGCTATATGCCTTTGAAATAAATCCCTTACAGCATGGGGACAGTTTTCCTTCCCAGTACCCACAAAAACCACAAGAAAATCAGTTTGAATCTGACCTGAAGTAATTTCTTACCTGATTTTTAGGTTTAAGAAAAAGGTGTACTAGTTACTAATTTTCAGCTTCTGTTAATCATTTAAGATTTACTATGCATTATGAGCCTACTTTTATAGAAGTTACAGCCAACAGTCATTGCTCTTAATGAGAGTGCTGCTGGGCAACTTTAGCACAAAGACAGAAATTTTGAAAACATACTTCTCTGATTTATTTTGTTTTCTGCTGGGTTTACTGTACTGGCGTGGGAGTTCTGCCTCCCTCTTGTGGCTACATTTTCTACTTTCGACTTGGAAAAGAAACATTTACAGTGCAGCCACAGTCAGTTCACTATAGCTAACTTCCTGATACAAGCCTCCTCCTCAAGTTTGCTAGAAAAAAAACATTATGTTGGGAATCTCCCATACAAAAATTCTCTACCTGAGGGAGAGATTCTTTTTCACATTTATGTGGAAACAACTGAACATGTTTGATAAAAGCAGCAGTAATTCATGCTGGCTATATTTTGTAATTAATGCATGTCCTGGGTTCAGCTGGGATAGAGTTAATTTTCACAGGGACCTGGGAGGGGGCATAGCCGGGGCAGCTGACCTG
>JANZLQ010000032.1:222437-259694 GCA_026212715.1 Elanus axillaris
GGGGGCGCCGCCGCCAGGAGCCGCCCGGGGAAGGGGCGATAGCCGGCGCGAGCGGCGGGGGAAGCGCGGGCGCTGCCGCCCGCCCTGCCGCCGTCCCGGGGCGAGGGGAAGCGGCGCCCGAGCCAGGTTTCGGTTTTGTGGTGTCGGTGGTGGCGAAGCCCGCTCGGGCTCCGCTGGAGCCATTTTATGTTGCTTTAGCAGAAGGAGACGATGGTTGAAAAGCACTTCTCCCCGCCCGGCCGGGTCGGCTAAGCTGGGCGAAAGCCCTCAACTTCTCTCCGGCGAGCGAGGCAGTATTTATTTGAAAAAAGAGGGGGGGGGTCGGAAAAAAACCAATCCCAAAACCAACTAAAACCCCTCTCCCCCCTCCCCGTTCCCTTCTCGTGCTTTCTGCACCTTGGCGGGTGGCTCGCTGCTGCACTTGTACTCACAGAGGTTTGCAACAAGCAGTCAGTCACACCAACCTGCGCAGGCACCGAGCCCCCCCGGCCGCCGCTCTCCTCCGCTCCGCTCCCCCTTGCGCGCCCCCCCGGCCGCGACCCCCGCCCCGAAGCGCTGGAGGAGACAAACCCGGCGTCCCGGCGGCGGGCTCGGCCCCCTTGTTTGTGGCTCTCAGATCCATCATGGCTTCCCCCTGCCTTTCTGCCTCCCTGCTCCTTGTGTTCCTCCTCCCTGTGGCTGCCCTGTTTATATAGAGCTATTGCCGCTCTCTAATATAGACTCTGCTAGGATGGGAAGGTGCTTTCCAGCCCCACGTCACCGCCTCTCCATTTAAACACCACATCAGCCTTTAAATAGGGAGCGAGCCGCGGAGCGCGGGCTGGGAGGTGCATGCGTCCGCGGCGGAGCCTGGCAGACGGCGGCTTTCCCCAGCATCCCGGCCGGGCTTTCGCCGGCTTTCCCCCGGCTTTCCCGTTCCCCGCGCTGCCGGCCTGCGGAGCGGTGGTGCTTTCTGCCGGCCCCGGCGGGGGCGGGCTGTCTGCTGGCCGCTGTAAATGGACTTTCCCTTGCTTCTTAGCCTTGCACAAAGACGGTTTTCATCCTCTCCCGCGTCTGAAGCCGTTCACCTTTTTCTTCCCCCCCTTTTTTTTTTTTTTTTTTTTTTGCCCCTACCATACAGCTAGCACGCGTTCCTGTGCTCCCGCAAGGCTCTTCGAAGTGGTTTTTTCTGCTGGGTGGGGAAAGTAGAGTTTAGACGGTTCTCAGCCAGTACGTCGAGGAGAGATGTGGTACTTATTTCATGGCGCGTTGCCAAGGTTTGACTGCAGCTGTTGCCCTAAAAGTAACGCTAATAAAGTTTTGTCTATGGTCCACTAACTGCAGGTACTACCCGATGATTTCTGTGTGTTTCAGGTGACTAAAGTGTAATATTTCATTACAGTCCAGCCAGAGCAAAGGTTTTAGAATTTTCACTAATACTTGGTTTAATTACAGTATTTGCTACACTGCAAAACAGTACACAAATGAAAATGCAAAGCATCCTACATTTCCTTTCCAAATCTGAAATTTTAGGAATGGGCCTGTGCCTGTGAGTGAGGGTCATGCCCTTGCAAAGTAGCATCCTTGCTTTGATACTTTGTCAGGTTTTGTATCAGAAAATTTTAGAAAAGTAGTCAACCATTACATAGGGGCAGTTCCTCAGTAGGATGCATATTGAATGTGTGTGATCTCAATCTGTTAGTTGACCTCCTGTTTATAAACTTCTGGCTTTATTTTTTGATTGCAGGAAAGGATCTATTTCTGTATAGTAAAACAGAGGGTTTGCTTCTCTTTTTCAACCAAGTTAGTACTGAATAGCAAAATATATATTTATATGTATTGAATTATCTTCAGAGTACTTGTAAATGTCTTTGAACAATTTACTAAGTCTTGCTTTCTCTTGGCTGTATTTCTGCACTGGCATAACTTCTGTAGAGTTTTCTTGGAAGGTATCTGTGATAGAACATTGCATTTGGAATAGCAAAAGCCAAGCTTAAAATGAGCCTGCTTCCAATAGGTATGCTTTAGGCTGTTTTTCAATTAAGCAGTAAAACCTTGCGATAGTGCATGGTCAGCTTTGTCAAAGTCAGGTCTTGTTCAATAGCAAGGATCGTGATACTTACCCTAGGGTTACCAAAGATGAACAGGAACATTTTGAAGTATGGGAACCAGGTGATAACTTTAGGAAGCTAGACTTTGAGCCTAATGTGTCAATAGTATCGAGTCAGCATCTGGTCAAATCCGAATTGCTAGAAATCTGTTCTTCCTAATACAAGGACAAATAAAAGACATTAACAGTTATATGCAGTATAAGTTTTTGTAGGTGACAAAGGTAATTTATTTGTCAAGAGTCCATGACAATGTAAAAAAAAGCTGAACTTTTAATGCTTACAGTGTAGGTTATATGTTATTTCTTTTTTATGCACATCTTTGATGTAATTGTGACTAATACTAGTTACCTTTATGGTGTGCTCTTCTTGCTGTCATACAGCTAGCTTCTAGCTGTAACTGCACAGACAGGAGAAAGATTAGCAACATTTCAGGGATCACTGCAGAAGGAACCAGGAACAAACTGCTGTCAAATGCACAAAGCGTGCTGTGGTATATCTCTCCATAATATGTTGGCTATTGGAAACCCAAACTGCTGAAATCCCAAGTGTTGTGATAATAATTACAAAGAGATGCAGGTTTTGTACCCTTGAAACTGAAGGAATGTAGGAACTGTAAGCCCCCAAAGGCATGTGGCATTTCTTAAAATAGCTTGCTGGTTGCTCCTCTGATTTGGAGTGTGTGTGCGTGTGTAGCAGTCTCACCACACTTGGAGTTTTCTTTACAAGATGCACAGAGAAAGTGAAATATAATTGTTTCCTTATGTTCCCAGTGGGGGAAGTACTAGATTTCAGATCTTTTCTATGTGTTTGTGGTTGTATCTAATAAATCAGGAATTTTAATTGTTGTCTTTAATCTATAGTAAGTGTTTGGAATAGTGTTTATTGAAGAGTGATTTGAGTATTTTGCTCTTAAGAGTTTGAAGTTTACAGCAATGTACTCTTTATGAGGGAGGCACTTTAATATAAACCAGATGAAAGCATGATTATTTTAATAGCAATCTCTAAAGTTTCCATTATGTTCTTATTGCTTTCTCTGACTGAATGTGGAAATTTATTGGAAAGCTTAACTCACCTGCTATCCCATCTTTAGACTTGTTCAGTAATTGTATTCTCATGTTTATTTTTTGAGTAAACAGTGTATGAAAATAATTTTGTCATTCAACTCCAGAGTCCTAGGTGGTTTGTATAAACAGCTTGAGCATCATATAAATAATGCTTAAAGCTGACACTTAGCGTATATCTAGAACAACACAGTGTGCTTCCTTTTAAAGACTGGGGCTTAAGGCTCTTTTGTCATTTTACTGGATTTGCCTCTGTTGAGGTAGGAAAAGAGTAGTCTGTGATATTCTTCAAAATTACATTATGGATGGCATTGCTGCTGCCACCGTGGAAGGCGTTGCATCCACCTGGGCTGGATGTTCAGCAGGAGTGTACACAAGAGAATGTTTTTAGCTGCACAGGATTTTTCTGAGTATTATGGAAACATGTATACGTAAAATCAGACAGACATTGTTTCATTATAGGCATGCGGATGCTTTCTTCTCTGTTCCCTTCCTTCTAATCATACAGCCATGATTGCATCATACATTGTGATACTGCGTGATGAGAACAGCATCCGAAAATTCTGACCCATCTTTAGATCCTGTGCACTGTGTGGCTCATGCAGAGAGATACATGCACATACAAACTGCTTGTGAGTTTGTTAACCTGCATGGCACTGGGCTTACTGCACCTCCGTGGTGCTGCCGTCTTTTGGGGGGCTTAGCTGCTTGGTTGGGCTGTTGGAAGTTGTGCAGAAGGACGCTGTGTCGATGGCAGAGTGAACATCTGTGCTCTTGACCTGCCTTTCTGCTCTCTTGCTAAATTAACGCTGGACACTAGAAACTAGTATCCTGCTGTTTGAACTTACTTTCTTTTCCCCCTTGCTACACAGGGAAAAAAGGAAACATTCCCAAGCAGACTGTTGGGCTGTAGGGTCAGTTTGTTGGATGTGAATGCTGATATTTTTTCCTAGGGCTTTATAGATGAGGAAGCTTTGTGAGTAAACCTTACAAAAATGCCTGACTGTGGAGACAGGAGGAGGTAACTGCTAGTGGAAATTATTAGGGCCTGTTTCTGTAAAACATGTTTTATTAGAAAAGTGGACCTAATAGATGATTTAAGGAGAAAAAGCAATCTCTGTCCTGCAGGAATTTTGATTATAATTGCAGACGTACAGGTAGCTCTCTTGACTTAAGTACAGTAACTTGCATGCCTGAGGTTAAGCATGTTTAGTTGCAGAATGTGGTTTTGGCATTAAGAAACAGATGCTTTTAATACAGTAAGGAGCAATATACAAAATAGGTTAAGCAGCATTTCTGTGCTAGTTGAATTGTACAAGCCTTATGCAATTTCTTTAATTATAGAAATAATAGGACTTAATATTATTAAGTAGAATGTCTTTTTGCATCTGCTGTGAATTAAATCTAAGTGGAAAAATAGTCCTGTTAATGATGCCTGGTATTTTTAAGTTCCTCACTACACAGATTTAAAATGCTAGTGCTCAAGAGTAGTCTGACTTTGAAAGTCCGTGTCATATGTCTCTATAAGCACAATTAATGCTGTACTTGAAGCCTGGATATGTGAGCATGCAGTATTGTTTTGGAAGAAAAAAAATCTTCAAGTAGTCTGGTATGTTTTGTGTCTTTTGGAGAAGTTAAGTTTTCAACACAGGTGCTGTAAATGTAGTTTACAAGGATGGCGAACTTACCCTGTTCCAGAAATTTTTTTGGAGAGAAGTAACAAAAGGATGAATTCTAATATTTCAGCTACTTGATTTGCAGCAGCATGTTTTAAAGCTGAAAAGTGGCAAACTGATGAAATGTAAAATGAAGGAAAAAAATAGGGTGCTGATAGTATGCCATTTGATGTGTGGTCAATAACACAGAGTGGTTTGTTCGTTTTTGTTGGGGGTATTTTTTGCCTTTTTTTTTTTTCCCCTGGACTAATAAATCATGTGCTGCCATTCCCCTCTATTATTCCATAACATAGGCATAACAATTCTGTAACATGTGTGCAATATAATCTTTAGTTTATCTGTAACAAATTCAACACTTCTGGGTTGTGTTAAGCAACTGCGTATGCATAAAATAAATGTTTCAAGTGTGTGCATTAAATTTGTGTAGTTCCAGCACTGCATGTGCTTGGTGCAGGTTTGCTGTGTGTGTAATGGAGGCACAGCACTCCTGGGGTGCCAAACCCACTGCACACGCACAGAATGATTATCTGCGTCATTTGGGATTTATTGCTTAAGGAAGTCATGGAATGGGGTGGAGGAAGATGTCAGCTTAGAGAAAGTTGTAGCCTCTTTCAGATCAGTTTAAAAATAGTCTACTGTCAGCCCAAGGAACAGCCTTGGTCAGTGAAGTGCCTATTGTTCACAGGTTGCAGATTGATCTACACTAATTTAGAGCTCGTAGTGCTACTTTGCAGTTAGATAGCACAGATACTTAAAACCCAACCAAAATAACGTTGAGGTTCCCATGTATGTAGAGAGGTCCAAGCTGTACTGTGTAAAAGGTAGAGCATGTGCATAGTACAATTATCCTATGGTCCTATGAATTAAATTTTGTGCTTTAATTGATAAGGTTAAGTATTTATATTGTCTTTTTAAAATTGCACCTGCATTTAAAAATTCAAAAAATGGTTGAGGTTGGAAGGGACCTCTGGAGGTTATCTTGCAACCCGCCTTCACAAGCAGGGTCAACTAGAGCTGGTTGCCCAGGATCATGTCCAGATGGCTTTTGAGTATCTCCAGGGATGGAGACCCCACAACTTCTTTTGGCAACCTAAAGTCAATTGACAATTCACTTTATCATTGACAGTTTAGGCATGAAATCAGTGTAATAGAATAATAAGGTATTTGAAGTATTTCCCCTTGAAAAATTTCTAATTTAAAAATGTAAGTACTGATTGAAAACAGAAGTCTGTCTAGCCTAATAACCTGTCTTCAGTAGCTTCTGTAAACAAATGTGTAAGAAACAACAAGACATGAACGCTTCCAGTTTTTTGAGCCTTCAACGTTTTTTTCAGATATTTCTGAGCCGTATTTGGTTCTGTTGAACTAGCAAGCACTAATGAGTTTCTTTTCTCTGTATTTATCTAATATCCTTTTGAACTTTTAATGTTCTTTGACATGAATGTTTTGCACATGTGCAAATGCTTTTGCATATTCAGTATGTACATTGGCAAGCAGGAAACATTTACTGAATAGAAAACAATCTCTTTTTCTCTGTTGTGAATTACACTCTTTGTGGCTTGAAAACCCTTGTGCCATACATACGTCACAAAAAGTGAGCAGTCCCTTCCCTTTTCACCTTATTTGAGCTGTTCCTGCTGATTTATACCTCCTTGGATATCTTAGTCACTGGGAAACACGCAGTGTATTCTGTAATGCAGTTTTCAGAGGTTTTTTTTGTGGGGGTGAAATCTTATTTTAACATTAAGTGATCAATTTCTTTCAAAACAACACTGACTAATTACCTTTTCTTTTTTTAAAGCCTAAATTGTACAGGTCTGTAATTGAAGATGTCATCAATGATGTCAGAGAAGTTTTTCTGGATGAAGGAGTGGATGAACAAGTTCTTATGGAACTCAAAACAGTAAGTTGTGACTGAAAAGTTTTTTTTAGTAGAACAATATAGCAATGGGTTTTCATATCTGCTTGCCGTTGTACGCAGTAAAAAACACTAATTTTTAGTTAGCTAAGCATTGTATCAATCTGCATATCTGTAGCCCCATATAATTTGAATTACACTGGTGTATGGAGATATCTGCTCACCTTGCTTACTTTCCCTAATCTGGCATGTCAAACTTGACATAAACAGCAGGCATCTGAATTCACAGGGTTATTTTGGTTCCTGAAACGTTTTATCTTTAAAAAAGAAAGGGGAGAATATATTTATTTTAGAGGCAGACAATTCTTAAGGTTTCTCTGCAGGAAAAATAAAACGCCTGCTCTGCTTGATGTATTTGTCTTCCTGAAAAAGAGGAGTTGCATTGTTAGATGCATTGTCAGATTTTTTGCATGTATGGTTTGTGGTTTGCAGAAGTATTGGGTTTGGGGGGAGGTATGTAATAAATTGCACAGTGTCCATCACACTTTGCTGAAGCTCTCGGATTCAGAATTTTTTTTACATATAGTGGGTTTGAACTGTTACCAGGGGTTCAAAAGAAAGGCAAGGTGTTGACCTGAGATGTAGGTAGGTCATAAAGATCATAAAGTTCCCTTTAAAAGGGAAGAGAAAAGGTGGTTGGGGGGGAAGGAAGAAATAAAGTAAAAGTAAACTGGGAAAGTAGGTGCCCGCTTATCTCAGCTCTCATGTAAAGAGTTCTTCAGAAAGTGGGACGTCCTGAACTCTCAGTATTTTTTAAGTATTAAAAAATTGATGGAGCAGGAAAGAAATTTTAAGTTTGGCTAAACAGAAACAGGTGAAGACTTTTTTGCATGAAGCCATGACCTAGCTTGGTGGAAATGGCCTGAGTGCTATAAGAAAAGCACCTTGGTGTTTGTGTCACAGATGTGTTCCGCAAATGACGTCAGAAAAGATTGAATGAGGAAAGACACAAGAAGGAAAATGAAGTTTTGAAGATGAAGGCTTTGGGAGCCTTAAGCAGGATTTGAAATCAGGAGTTCTGGGTACCTGTAGTCTTTTTGACTCTATGTATTATGGAATACTTGTGTTGCTGTCTTTTTGCAAGAGCAGCTTTTTTTGCATCTGTGGCTTTTCTTGGTGACATCAAGAAATGAGGGGCTGGAGAAGCTGAATTTGATATTTTGGTAGAAACCGTGTAAATGCTTGTACAGAGGCATTATCTTGGGTATACTGGTAGTTCCTGTTGAAGTGTGTTATGAGGCAATAGTCTTTAAGCAACTTTTATTGAGGAGTTCCAAGAAGAAATGGCTTGAGGAAAGCTGTAATAAAGAATTGTTCTTGTGATTAAAGAGGTAAGAAAGAAAGGGTAGAGAAGTGAAAACTTGGAAAGCTAATTTAAAGTTACCAGTTTATCTCTAGTTATGCTTCTATTATGGTTGTTATGAATTTTCCACACTTGTAAGAATGTTAAAACTTAAGCTTGGACTGACAGTTCTTAAAGGATATTCAGTTCCTCTTCTTAAAACGTTACCTCTGTGGAGTTATCTATTCAGTCTGTATTTGCCTAAGGGCTTTTTGGGCTAAGTAGACTGCACAAGATAAACAGTGAAAACAAATTTGATTTTTGAGTACTGTCTTTATATTGTTGGAAATCCTACTGAGTAAAAATTGTACACAGAGATTTCTCTTTCCTTTTCCAAACTAGCTGTGGGAGAACAAGCTGATGCAGTCCAAGGCTGTAGATGGTTTCCATTCAGAAGAGCAGCAGCTTTTGTTGCAGGTGCAACAGCAGCAACAGCAACAGCAGCAACAGCAGCATCATCACCACCACCATCACACACAACCTCAGCCCCAGCAGACTGTGCAGCAGCAGTCTCAGCCACAACAGGTCCTTATTCCAGCGTCTCAGCAAGGTCAGACTTACTCTCTAATCTCTCTGGCAGAAGACTCTCAAGCTAGATGAACTGCTTTACATATTCTAAATCTAGGGCAGAATGTTTATCTGATGGATAACTTTTGTGTCTTTATGTTAAACTTTGTCTCTACTTGCCTCTATTTAATGGCTCGAGAGCTGTCTTGGCGAAAAGTATCTTCGTATTTGTGTCGGTCGTAGTCTTCAGAAGATTTTGGAAAAGCTGAATTCTTCTCTTCATCTTCACATTTTCAGATTACATGACTTTCATATTCTGTCAAAAATCCATTAGCAGCTTTGTAATTTCAAGTCAATATACATATGCAGTTGACAATTTAGTCATGAGGTAGTAATGTAATTAGGAGCAAATTAATTGGAAAACATGTTATTGTTGAGCGTAAGTGGATGCTAGGATGTGAAAAATACTTCTATAACAGTCTGAGTGTATGTAGGAGATAGTTTTTCATGTTAGAACAAGCTTCAAGTGAAAAGCATAATGGGTGGGTATTTTTGTGGTCTTAAAAGATTGCATACTTTGTAGGTGTGGATGTTCAAAGTATATTTTAGCTAGCCATAACAGTATTGTTTCTTGTCGTTATCGTCTTGTGTATTCTCCATTAATAATTTAAGAGAAACATTTTCACCACTTACAATTTCATTTGAAAAGTAAGATCAGTACTAATAGATTTTACTACATATATGCTATGTAAACAAATCTGCCACCTGTGAAATGCTTGAGTTTTCAGTGTGCTATTAAAATTGTGACAAAACTTATTTATCGGTGGTAGTCAGTCACAGACTTCAGTCTTTTCCTCAAATTTAATGGATCAGACCCTATGTTGTCATAGGTGTGATAGGTCATAGTGTTTTCATATATTCAAAGCAGAAGAAAACTAGTGTGACAAGAACCTGTTGGTGGTGCTTTTTTGTGGGGTTTGAGGTTGTTTTTTGGGGGGGGATTGTTTGTTGTTGGGTTTTGGTTTTTTTGGCTTTTTTTTCTTCTTACAGTACTTTGCATTTTGGCTGGACATAAATCAGTTTTGACTGTTGGGATAAAATTAATTTTTAGATCAAGACCCCTAAATACAGGTGGCTTCAAATGATCTGGGTGTCTTGGCTTAAGTTACAGTCAGCAGAGGCTGCAAAGTCTAGTCACCAAGACCTCTAGTGGCTCCTTAGATGAATAGCTGTGACTATACTGACCAGATTTCCCTCCACTAATATGGAGGTCCCTGTCCTCCCGTTTCTGTCTTAGTGTAGTATAAGCTTCTGCTTATAGTAGTATACACTTAATACTGTTTCATTGTTGCCCAATATTATGGCTTATGACCAAATGACAGTGTGGAGGCTAAATGAAATTAGGGTATCAAAGCATGTTAATCAGAGACATGCAGTTTTATGCATTAATTACTTCTCTGTTTCATGGGGGAGATGGTGTAATAGTTCCTTGAATGAGCTGGTGCAGTCCCAGAGTAATCAGGATGATTGGCATGGTGATTCCTGCTGTCCTGTGTGCGGTCCTGGCACAGGGTCACAAGATTTCCTTTGGCTCTTTTGCCCTCCCTGGGTTCCCTGAAAATTGGAGAGGTGGCCTCAGATCTTGGTACAAGGTTGTGGGGCTTCCCTCCCCAGAATCTTTTCCAGAAACTCTGTTACCCCCGGTAGTATTCTTAAGTGTCCTTGGTTATAGGATTGGATGGAGAGTACCTTGCTGATGATTAGTTTGTTCAAATTGCTGTATCATTTTCCAATTTACTGTCACTGACACTAGCACTGGCAACCTGCTTGTTTCACAGGCTTGGACACTTCTGCACTCCTAGGTGAACAGCAGGTTGATTTCATAGTTTAGCTATCTGTTTCCTTTAGCACACTGAAACTATTTTGTTGTTTGGGACACGTGGTTGATCATATTTTATCTGCTTCTGCTACGTTAGAAAGACAGTGAAGATTATGAGCTTATGCTAACAGCTATGCTAACTAGACCTAACTCAAACTGCTGCATCCTGTTAACATACTTTTCATCTTGCAACAATCCTTGCTTAAGTCTGTTTTAAGATTTAAGTTTATTAACGTTTCACTAATACCTTTAGTTTAAAAAATGTAATTTAAATCTTGCTGTACCTAGGGTCAGAATAGGTAACTGAAGCCCTTGAAGTAAGATCTGTAAAGCCAAAGTAGCCGTATTGCCTCTTAGAGCTGCTGTGGTATATTGTCTTGAGAGTAAAACTTCCTAAGATCAGAGACTGCTCAGTAGCTGGTTTTGTTATGAAGCTCAGCTGATTTTTGCGTGCTGTTCTTTTTAAGTTTCTCTGGCTTGGGTGTTATTTTGGGCAGACCGTGTAGTTTACATGAAATGTTTGTGGGTTTTGTTTTTTTTTCTAGCACCTCAGCAGCAGGTTATTGTGCCAGATTCCAAGCTGATACCGCACATGAATGCATCAGGCATGGTAAGAAAAGCAGAAGCTGATACGTGTATACACTGTTATTATGTAAGTTGTTTTGATTAAGTAGTAAACACAAATCTGGTATTAATCATCAGATGCTTAAAAGTAATTTAGGACACTCCGGTTAGGCTGTCTGCCATGTTCCTGAGTTTTGCTGCTGCACTGACAATCTAGGAATAGTATTCCAGGACTTCAGTTTTGATAAAAAATCTTGGACTTGCCTTGATCCTCTGCGTTAGATGTGTTTAACCAAAACCTTTTTTTAATCAGAAGCTGGAATACTGTTGGTATGAGTCTGCACCCTGATGTGCTCATCATATAGCAATACAACCCTATTAACTGATGCAAGCATAATGTATGTTAGATGCAGGAAGAAGCATTGACTACTCTGAAACTTAAGCTTATATCAAAAGAGAGATTATTTAGCAATTCACATCAATCTTTTCTGGTCATGTTAATTTAATTCACTAATTTTGTAATAGCATATAAAACTGAGTCTGGTCATTTACCCTCTTCTTGCGGTTTTTATCTCTAGAGGTTAATTTTGGTTATCTTATCTTGCTTCAAAAGCCCTGGCTTAATTAAAAAAAATTGCTTACAAAGCAATGAAAACAACAGCTAATAAAAGTTAAATATGTGTATTAAGACCAGAACTCATTACATTCTTATCACTTTTATGGTAAAAGCACATGAAACAGTTTCATGATTAGTCAAAGCTGCAGCAACTTGCTTAGCCTTCACTTCTGCATTATCTGCTGACCTTACTATAGAAAAGAACCTGAACTTCGTTACTTAAATAGCATGATTTACCCAGAGGCTGAGCACATTAACACCTACCTTTTTCTTACATGTTTTACAACCATTTTGATGTGATTTGTAACTTCCCAAGTCAAACCATTAAACATTTTTTTCTGTCTCATTCAGTTAGATCTTGGTGATGGATATTGCAAAAATGAGTATGCCATGCTTTTAAAAATGCTGCTGTCAAAATTTAGATGAATTATATACTGCAGAAGACTGCTGTTCAGTAAATAGTTACAGAATCGATCTGGAATTACTGTGTGTGTTTATTAGAAGCATTTAAGTTGGTATTAAAGAACGGATCTAACAGACCTTGAATATCTTGAAGGGCAGAGAGTAATGAGAGTTTATTCATCTGCCTTTGGGGCATGAGGATGCAGACAAGCACTTTTCAGTTTTGCATGGTGATCTCTAATTTTGGCATTTGTAACTGCTATATTGACCAGCCAGTATGGGTTGATCATATGTCTTATAAACAGGAAGTATGCATTTTACCCAGTAATAAAGTTTAAATCCTTTCAGTAGTAAAGAGTAATTGGCCATGGTTCCTTTATAGTGGGGAAAGGGAGGCTTTTCTGTAGGCAGCTGAAGTTAGACCCTTGAAATGGGGAGGTGTCTGGAGAAGTCCATCTCCCTCTGCAAGTTAAGGAATTAATGTGGATTTTTGTGTTTGGAGCTCCCATAATTGTGTTGGAATTCAGTTTCCTCTAAGTTCAAATTGTTACCCATTGAGAGTCTTTGGCTTTCTCTTCTGACCAGCTGTCTTGAGAGAAAAAATTAGTCATTCTGTGAACAGTCAGTACACTCTATGCGTATGTTCACTCAAAAGAGCTGTGTTATGCGGGACTTGAAATGCAAATCATTTTCAGAATGAAGAAAAGTGCAAACCTGATTACTACTCCTTGTGAAAACAAGACAGGCAAACATGGTCATTGCTTCAGTACCTTATGTTTCTTCAGATTTGTAGGCCCATATCTTTAGCTGCTTTGCAAAAGTGTAACTAAGATTGCCACATGAGCAATGCAGTGTTGTACTCTACTGACAGATCAGTAGAGAAGGCAGAGGAGAAAAAAAGTCTGCTGAGCTTGCAGATGAACCAAGAAACCACGTGGAGCTGGGTTGAGGTGTGATGCTTAGTGATTGTTGCTTCAGTCTGATTCCTATTAAGGAAGAAGGAAAATAATTTTTATATGTAGTATAATGTACAGTTGATTAATGCCTGCATTTCAATAGCTGCAGAAACTTGTGTGCAAACATTGTAAACAGCAATATAAAGGTACATATTTTCAGGCAGTATGTTGTGAGATGTAACACTAGCAATAATGTCTGTGGTTAAAAAGCTTTTCTTGTATTTCAGAGTGCTGCAGCCACTGCAGCTACGTTGGCTCTCCCTGCTGGTGTTACTCCTGTTCAGCAGATACTTACAAATTCAGGTGACTGTCTTAGCGTTGAGTTCAAACAATGGTTTTGAGGGTGCTTGGGAGGGAGAATTTTGGGGGTTTAGTCTCTGCTATACACTGTTAAAGCAGAACCTGGGAATCTGCCCTTACAAGGTAGTGCAATCTCTTCACTAGACTCCTGGATTCTTTTCCTCACTGACTTGCTAGTCTTAAGAACCTTCTGGTTCTTACCTAACAGCGGTGTGGGTTAGATTCTGTGCAAGTTTTCCCCACTTCTTAGAGAAGTTCATGAAGCAAGAAGACAGGCATTGCTGTTTCTGCCCTTTGCATATTTCTGAGCTTTGTGATGCACGATCTGAGCACAGATATTGGACTAGTTATAAAAGAGCAGGATCACTTAATTTGTGACTTCAGAGGAGGAATGTCTTAAGGTTTCTCCTACCTGCTGAGCACACACAGTGGAATTGCTGGCATGCTAATTTAATTTAGATTTATAATTTTTAAATACTGTCATGCTGTAAATTTAGAACATAATTAAATGTTACTTTTATGAACAGGATACCTTATGCTTCATGTACTTTTGTATTATGCTGATTTTATAAGCTTGATTCTAGATCTGTTCTGCATGGAGAGTAAAGGAAGATCTGAGAAAGCGCATTCTCTAGAATAAGTTCCTGCTTTTCCCAGAGAATTTGTCTAGTCTGCTCAGAATCACCTGGGACTTAACCTCCTTGCTTTAAACGTTTGAATGTTGAATTGATATATAGTTGAAAGAAAATTCAAATTAAATGTGTAGCTGTTCTAGAAATTCAAACGTTTCCAATTTTTAAGGAAGCACACCTATGTTTGTTATAGCATAGAATAATCTGTGGCTCACGTTTGTTATGGTCATAATTTTATTTTGTCTTCAGTTACAAATATCTATAGCATGTTTTCTTAGGGTAGTCCCTTCTTTCAGGTATACTTAGTTATTTCAGTAAATAGAGCTTTGCATTTTGCAGTGGAGGGAGAACAGGAAATAAAATCAGTTTTTGAGGGAAGTGTATGAAGTTCAGGATTATCTAGTTTAATTTCTTCTCTATCTTTCTGATCAGAAATGTGAGAACCTAATGTTGGACTATATCTTACTTAGCTTTTGCTTTTCAGAGCTGGAGGCCATCTCCAAAGGTGTGTGAGTCTTAGACATATTTTGTGAAGTGAGGAAAGGTATAGGTTAATAAAAGAAAATCAAGTACAAGCATTGTGGGAACAGAAAGGAGAGGTGGATAGTAAGTGTAAGGATAGATTTTTCAAAAAGGCAACTGCACGATAATATTGCAAAGAAAGTTATGTGTAGAGGAATTTCTTGTAATATGGTAATTGGAGGGAAAAGAATCTAAGCAAAGGATATCATCTGACAGAACACTGGAAATACCACAGTGTTAGCAGTGGCTAGGATTTTTGTGGTGTGAATACCTGTATTCCTGTTTTGGTATATGTTCGTTTGTCTTTCTATCTTTAAAATCTGTCCTTTGAAACATGAGGTATGTTCATAAGTGGGAGCTAATATTTAAAATACTGTGTTGTGTTAAAGGATTACACTTTGGCTTCCACCATATGTAAATTTATTTTTGGATTGCATACCTCACGGTCATATTTAGATGGTGAACAATCCTATTAGTTCTTTGCTTCTGACACAGCTGGTATAGCATAGTATCTTTTCACTAGTGAAACTGAAACATAAATGCTCTACTTTAATTGTCATTGGTGTTCTTCCAGGAAGCAAGCTTCTAAACTAAGATCATTTAAAAAGTGAATTCCTACATTTGATTAATTTGATACTTTTTTTATTACAGGCCAGATCCTCCAAGTGGTTAGAACTGCAAATGGAGCTCAGTATATCATTCAACCACAGCAGCCAGTTGTTCTACAGCAGCAGGTCATACCACAAATGCAGCCTGGTGGAGTACAAGCACCTGTTATACAGCAGGTAAAGAAAAATTTTTGAACAGGTACACTTGAAAGAAAAAAAATGATAGTAATAACTAAAGATGCTTGCATTTTTCTGTGCAAATTGAAATAGAACACGTCAGAAACGGTGTATTTAAAAAAAAGAGAATTGCGTTAAGAGATGTGGTGTTTAAAAATGAACGATTTTGAACTGTTTTCAGTGTCACCTTTATTCTTGCCAAATTCTAACTGGCTTCGGTTTAAAATTTCTTTCATGTGTCCCTTGATGACAGTTATATTATGTGCATAATCTTAGCCTACATCCTTTTAAAAATGTGTTTATTGGTTAAAATGATTCTGTGTCACATAACATATAGAAGAAAATACCTAAAACAAACACACCCCCCCTTCATTATTTTAGTAGTGATGACAGTATGTTTTACAAGGATTTTTGTTCAGCTACAAGGTCAACTGTGTGTCCAGATCGTAAGCATTGAATTTGGCATTGTGTCACAGTTCTGTAGTTTAAGCATGAATAACAATCTGTAGAGAGTTTAAAGTTGAATACTTTATAGAGAAGGTTTATAGAGAAGGTTTAAAAAGAATCTTTTGCTTGAGTTTAAACATCCTCTGCTGTGCTTGAAATTCAGGTGTGGCAGTAGTACTAGCATTTTAGAATGGAAGCACAGTAGGTTTTCTCAGATTTAGCAGTGCAAAATGCAGGAAATGGAACACTTGAGTAGTGAAAGAAGGTATGTTATTGAAGATTAAATTATGTATCTGGTATAGGCTGAATATTTGTAACTCTTGTTTCTCTAATTAATGCAAGTCAAATTGATAAACTTTCATTGTTTTCTGTAAGTGATGTGGTAGTCTGTTATGTTAGCAGCCACAGTACTTGCAATGATATTCCATCAGGTTTTGGCTCCTATCCCTGGAGGGATTTCCCAGCAGACAGGAGTGATTATTCAGCCCCAGCAGATCCTGTTTACAGGAAATAAAACACAAGTCATACCTACAACAGTGGCTGCCCCTACACCAGCTCAAGCACAGATTCCTGCAGCTGGTCAGCAGCAACCACAACAACAACAGGCACAACCACAAGCACCCCTTGTTCTCCAAGTTGATGGAGCAGGGGACACATCATCGGAAGAAGAAGAAGATGAGGAAGAAGATTATGATGATGATGAAGAGGAAGACAAGGAAAAAGATGGCGGTGAAGATGGCCAAGTTGAAGAGGTAAACAACATTATTTCAAAAGACTGGAGCATGCTTGTGCTTTATTTCAAATTTTCTTGCAATATTTGAAAGAAAACTATATGTTTCAAATAATACTATATTCCAGTAATTTTGAGAATATAACTTCCATCCATGTACTTCAAGTTCTTTATATCCAATGTTGAAGCTGTGGAAACTGTGTATATTAGCAAAGCACCTTGAAATGCAGCTGGGAAGGGTGGGAGACTTGGCAAAAAACGTTAATTGTCATGAATGCCCTTTTAAAAACTTGAGTAATATTTCTGATGTTATGGAGAGGTCAGCTGTGAAATTATGAAACCTTCATAAGCAAACAGAAATAGTCAGCTCCATTTGGGGTTGAGTGCATAAAAAAGCAAGGTATTATGAAGACTGACAAAAAGGAGAGCATATGTTTAGTTCACTGAGGGGACCAATAGATGTGGGCTGACCTGTATCTCGCTGACTATTCCGTGTTACTCTACAACAAGCCTGAGAACTTAAATTTGATTATAAGCGCCTTCTAGAGACATATCTTACCTTGATGTAATGAAATCAGGAGATAGGAGCAAGAGTGAATATTCGTTGTAACTTGTTGCATTCTTAACAATATGTGCTTAATTTAGACTTTGAATTTGCTTGGTTTCAGACTTGAGCCAGTGGTTCCTACTAAGATTTGGTGTGTTGCACCAAAAAGCCCCACAAGAATAAGAAATTAAAAGAAAAAGGGGGGTGGGGGGTACTAATAAGCTAAAAGTACTGTTATTTCAGTCTCTGACGAAAAACTTGATACTCCCTAAATCTATACCTAAAATGCATTTTGAACTGTCAGATCACTTCCACAGTTCTCTACAATTATTTTAAAAATTCATCTAAAATGCCAATATGAGGAAAAGCTTTTCATAGTCTGTATCACCCATGCAGTATATGCAGGTAAAACTTCTAATTTTTGTCAAGGAGTTAAATCAGGTTTTCTGTAGTACATCTACAGTAGTGTCTAAGAGTATTTTTCTATTAAAACTTACAGGTTGAGTTCCTATCAGTTTTCCATTATATTGATCAGCATTGATGTCCATTTGAATGTTTTAATAGTTGCCTTACTAAGTATAGGTCATCATGCTTATATATTAAATATTCTTTAAGAGTGCCTTAATGCTAATATTCTTGTGGAAATTTTTTTATATGTCAAGACCTTATTACCAGCATGCCAGAGATCCCCTGTTATTTTTGCTACCTTTGTTCATCAGCAGTTACTTAATGAGTGGACCAGTTCCTTAAAGCTTTTGAAGTCACTTAAATATGGCATTACTTTGGAAGGAATTTGGACCTCTAGTAGACCTTTTTCTTCTCTCATTAGCATCTCCCCCATTTAACTTGTGTATTTTGGAGTAGGTGGGAAGATGAGGATCACACATAAGACTTCAGAAAAGTTATTTTGCCTTTATTTAGAGGTTGTTTTAGCTTTTGAAATGTTTGTTATTTACATGAGATGAAAAAAATACCCAAACCAAATTTCTGCTGGAACAGAGTGTTAGCAGAAAGAGGAAAAAACGAAAGCAATTTTTAAAGGACATGAAAATACATTCTAGAAGGTCTGGAGAAGTTATTTTGTATGTGTGTATGGAAGATCATCTGAAGGCATCTTTTACCCTCCTGTAAAAACTTCCTGCATGTCTTGAGGTCTGTTTCTGTTTGTGGTACATCAGATGTGAATAAGTCATGTAGTTTCTATTTTTAATGGCACGTAGGGAGTGACGTGACTAATGTCACCTTTCTACTGCTTGGATGCTTTAGAAAAATGAAAATCTGCATAGTAATTTTTTTGAAAAGACAAATTGCAAGGACCAGAATGTTTACAGTAAAGGAGCAACAATGGTTGTGGTGACAAAAAGCTGCAGTGCCCCAAATCTGGCCTGGACACTGAAGTTCCAGAATAAAATCGGTAAGGATATCTTCTCAGGGTGGAGGGCAGGAAGGAAGTGTATGTACATCACCCATTTACAGGAAAGCCTAATACTTCCCACCTCAAATGCATTTTAAGTCCTGTTGTTCATAGACAAGACTGCAGCCTCATATGAGTAATCAAAGTAACAGCTCTGATCTTAACTAAACAGCATAATTTTTTGCATGTGTTTCTTTCAGGAGCCTCTTAACAGTGAAGATGATGTGAGTGATGAGGAAGGACAAGAACTGTTCGATACGGAAAATGTTGTTGTGTGCCAGTATGATAAGGTAATCTCTACAGAACAGAATCCAAGAATTCTACTTTCTCTGTTCTTCCTATCAAGTTACAATTTTTAAGTAATAACTTTGTGACTGTTAAGTACAGGTAGATCTGTAAAGACTGTAACATGAACAGTAATATAAGAATTAGCTGTTTGTTTTTAAAACAGGTTTGTCTGACATGTTTGTACTAAACTTGGTAATGAGTAAAGCTTAGAAAAATTTGGCTGCATTTTCTTTTTTTCATCGTGTCTTTTTGTGACATTTAACAAAAGGTCAGTCCTCTGGGCTCAGAAGTAAACTAGTGTAAGTAAGTTTGTATATTTGCTGTGGCCACGAATGGAGGAAGTAGTCATTATTGATTTAGACTTGTGGAAAACTGTTCCTTCATCACTAAAAAATACCTCTTTGTGGTGATAGAACAGTTGTCGGAGGAGAAGGTTCTTTCTATGCATTCTTCACTGAAATGGCAATGTGGAATGCTTTTGCTTATTTTGCTTTAAATTCTGCTGAACTATCTTGCCTACTCTAAAATGACTAATTTCTACTTGCATGTTTGCCCTGGAATATGCAAGGATTCATCCATGTCTGGAATTGTTTTAAATGTGTCTAGAGGATAGCAGACAAATTTTTACTGAGATAGTATGTAGAAAGATTATTCAATGCAGATTTTCTTTCTTTTCCTATGCTAGAATATTTGGACTGTGATGAATAAAGATCCTTTTTAAAGCAGAAAAAAATATGTAAGCTTGTTGAATAAAAACTCCTACATTGTGAGGAATGGCTTGGCTATAAAATCTTCAGTTATGCTTAGACTCTGCTTAGACTTGTAATCAGATTCAACAAAGAATTTAAGATAGAGGAAAGTGGTATCAGTATCTACCTCCCAGCCGTCTGTCCCCTCCAGACTGTAATCCAAAACTGTTAGTTTGAAAGCATTTTGTGAGGATAGTGAAGGACCTCAGAATAGCAGTCAGAAAAGCTTGTTGGGAGCTGCTAAAGCTGAGCAACAGGAACCACTCTGAAATCCTCACCCTCTCAAGTTAAGAATGTGAACTCAGTAGGGAACAGTGTCCATCATTAAACCTCTACTGCCACGTGCTCTGAAAGGACTTCACTTATCAAACAATCGTTCACTTTGTGTCTATTAAAATACACAGGATCAACTCAGCTGTTCTGAGCAAGTTCCCTCTTGCAGTGTCCTATATCAGCTGATGGTTGATGCCTCTGGAACGAGATGAGTGCAAACAGGCAGCAATGCTCATGTAAAGCATTTTACCATCCTTCTGTAAACTGTCTCTTGAGGAAGAGATAGTGGCTTTGTATCAAGTGTCCAGTAGATGATTTTTTCCTTAATTTGTCAGAAATGAATTTGATTATTTTTTGAATCCTTGTAAACTTTGTCTTATGACAAGAAGTTTCATAAATGAATTGTGATGTGTGGAGAATTACCTAGTTTTTAACCTGTTAGTTTCATATGATATCCTAGTTCTTTAGTTAGAAGGCTGTTTCTTCTGCTTTCTTGGTGCCTTTTATGATACTGCAGACCATCATAAGCCTCCTCAGTCACCTCTTTGAAATCAGAGCAACACTTTGGTTGGTTGTTATTTGTGCAGCTGTCTAAACACTTGAATATTCTTACTTTCAATCTCCAGATCTGTTTTATTCTTCTGTCTCTTATTTGATACAGGTAGATAAGGTTGAGGGAAGATCAGAGCTATTCATAATACAGGTGAACCTTCAGTTCATTAAGTGGTATAGCATTGTTCTGCATGTGTGCTTTTGACCCCACTGAACACAGAGCTGATGTTTTCAAGGAGAAGTCTTAGAACATTGGGATCTCATTCCTGACTTGTAATTGTCAACTCAAACCCATCATTTTTTCTTTCCATGTAAGTTGGAATTGTTTTTTCCATTGTTACTACCTTCATATACGTTGAATGCCATCATTGTTTTATTACACAGTGAGTTAGGGCAGTAACACCATTCTGCAGCTCTTCAGTAACTGTTCTTTTGTATCATCAGTGATGTTTTGTCATTTTCCAGATGATTAGTGAATTCTTAAACCACGCAGACTCCAGCCAGCACAAATCTTTTCTGGAATGATCTCATTTCACTGTAAAAACAGTGTTCTTACCCTTGTTTTCCCATCTTTATTCAGTTATTTATTCTTTTGAGGACCTTCTTACCTCATGGCAGCTCAAATGCTTCTGGTGAGGGTTTTTTATTGAATGCCATCTGGAAGGGCAAGTAGAGTATATAAGGCAGGCTTTTCCTTGTTCATTTATTTTCTGTTGCCACTGGCTTTTTAGCTTAAAGTGAGCACAGACCAAACAATAGTACTAATAATTGATTGAGTGCTATGGTGTTATCTGTTCTGGTGCTACTTTTCTGTTTGTTTCTACAGTACTAGTAGTAGATGATGAGACTTCATGTCCTTGATGGAAATTGCAAAATTGCAATGGGGTTTCCTTGTTTTTATGCCTTTTGTAAGGTTTTCTTAACTTCTTAGATCACCTTAATTACATTTGTATGTTTTATCTGCAAAATTTATGATCACCTTTTGGACAGCACTTCAGCTTTCTGAAAGATCTTTTGCTTTCTTTGAATATTTTGTACTGCTGCTTAATTGTACTGGTGGTCTTCTGCTCTTTCTGATACCCTTTTTGATAGGTGGTAGGTATTTATCTGCTCTGTGCTTACAGTATGTGGGGGCTTCTGAGTGGGGTTGTTTTGGGGCGGGGTTTTTTAGCATTTTGCAAAATTTACTCTTCTACCTTTCAACTGAATTTTGTTCAGTTTCCTTTAGTTTTAAATTAAACATAAGAACATAAATTTAGTTACACATTCTTCTAGTGGACTTATTGACTTCTTACTACCCCTGGGAAAGTGTTTGCCTTACATAGTTGCTGTTAGTTCTGGTGATACTTTCCAACTTAAGCCCTGCACAGTCTTGAACCAAGAAGAGAGTTGTGTGGTTTGTGGGTTCCTGACTTAGCTTCTTCATGAAGTAGGGCTTGAGTGTATAGTATCTAAATGGCCTCAGTGCTGCACATTGATGTTTACTCAGTAGGCATAAGATAATTAAAGTCTTCCAATACTACAACTATTTCTTGTACTTGTATCTTCTGTGATCTCTTTCACCACATGGTCAACCTTCTTCCTGTAGTCAGGTAGTATTTGTTTGGGAATAGGCTCGAAGAAAGAAGAGTTCTGTATGGAATATTTTTGTAAAAAGAATATGAATAAAACCATTGTTTCATTCTTTGACTTATCTGATGTCAACAGGAATATACATTATAACCTGAAGATCCATTATGTCACAGGCTCCTGTAATTTGGACTACCTGGGGAGCAAGAATGGCATGAATGGCTTCTTTTTTTAATTTTGTCACTGTGGTGAGATGCTGGAACAGGTTGCCCAGATAAGTTGTGGAAGCCCAGTCCCTGGAAGTGTTCAAGGCTAGGTTGGATGGGGCTTTGAGCAACCTGGTCTAGTCAAAGGTGTTCCTGCCTTCAGGCAGAGGGGCTTGGAACTAGGTGATCTTCAAGGTCTTTTCCAACCCAACCCATTCTATGATTCTGATTATTTTTTTTTTCTGTCCTAGTATTTGTTGGGTTGTTGCAAAAATAACTGGACTGATGTCCCAGATTAATCTTACAAATTTCTTTTAAACAAAGCCTTAAAAGGGCCAATATTTTAACTGGGAAGACTGTAGGTTAAAGTTGAAGCTTCCTGCCATCATCCCCAATACTGGAGATGTTACTTTTCTTACTTGACACTTTACAATGAGAATTGGGATGTAAATCGTATACAATGACTCTGTTGAGGAGAAATTATAGAATATAAAACTAGCATATATATTCTGTATCAGCTTGTGCATTTTGTACCATAGAGATTCTCAGACTGAAAAATTTGTAAATAATCCACTTGCCTTTTAACCAAAACTTAACTTTTGGAAACCCAGAGTCAAACTCTAATATTAGAAGTAGAAAGTTGAATAGGCCTGCTATCTATTTATACATACCATAATCAAACTAGTTTTTATGCAGAATGGAGTTTAGACAAGAGGTGCAAATAATAAAACTTGTGTTTGACCATTTCAAGGCTGGTTTAAAATGTTAGTCTTTCTGTTACAGTGGTTGAAATGGGGTTTTCTGGTTTTCAAGTGGAGTTTTGTGGCTGTCATAATCAAAGATAATTTAATCAAATTAAAGCAGCACAGGTGGATATATCTCTCTTCTTCCTTTCCAACCACTTCTAAAAATGTGCTGTATGCTTTGGGTTTTGGAGTGCCTCTGTGCTTGCATGTTTTTGTGACAGTTGCTGTCCCTGGTTTAAAAAATGAAAACAGAAAATAACCGCTATATGCATAATTAGGGGTTTTTTTTTAATAGCTAAATGCAGAATTGATTTTCAAGATATTTGTAGTAATTTAGTAATGTATGTCTAATAGTTATTTTCGTTTTTTTCTTGCCTTTATAATTTATTTACGCATTATTACCTATTTCTGATGCAAAGTAATAGTTCAACTTTTCCCCATGTTTAGATTCATAGAAGTAAAAACAAATGGAAGTTTCATCTCAAAGATGGCATCATGAATCTTAATGGAAGAGATTATGTATTTTCCAAAGCCATTGGGGATGCAGAATGGTGAAGTTTTAAAAGACAAAACAAAAAAAACTCCCTGTAAAAGGAAAAAAAAATCAAAAGCAGGAAAGGTTGAGACTTGGACGTATACTCCAATCAAAATGTGTATCTGCACATCGGAAATAAACAGAAGTATTGGAACAAAGGTAAAATGTGGCAACAAAGACACTACTTCAGATGAGCAAGCCATGGACTGTAGCAGCTATAGCATTGTCTGGGAGCTGGTTTTGTGTGTTAGAAATCCCTTAATTATCAATTCTACATACAGGTACCTACAGCTGGTATTTAGCATGTAAGGCTTTGTTCCCCTTCCCACCCCACCTCCCCAGCCCCTGCCCCTTCCCTTGATTTAAGATTTTAAAATACTTCTTCCACTGATTGAAGGAACTCTTCCCTTTGATAGATTATTAATCTGAAAATGCTTATTGTGTGTACAAATCTTTGCTTTGAACACTTCCTTTTGGTAGTGAGGATGGTCAGAATGTTACTTAAACTGCGTGCAAGCTTTGTACAGAAGGGTAAGAATTAAGGTGTTAAATTTTAAATAACTTGTATAAGGAAAATATTTTTAATTCTGATATGCTCATTAATTATATCTATTTGTTGTTTTCAGTTCAGTTCCCCATAAACAGGTTGTTGTTCCTAGCAGTTAAAAAATGGTAAAATGATCATCATTTATATTTCAAAATTATTTTAATTTCATATAAGCGATACCTTTTATTTAGGGCTGTATTTTTTAAATACTAAGCACCTGTAGCTCCCTGCAATGGAAGTCAGATTGCTTAACTTGTTAATTATATTCTTGCTGTTTGGTTTAGCATCACTGAGCTGAAACTAATAATATAGTTTCCATTGATTTTTTTTTTAATTGTTTTTTTAAAAAGGCTTTGGAGACCTTTTGAATCAAATGTGTAGGTAATGGCATAGTAGATGCATTCCTTCACCTGCTTTACTACACATGTAGTCCAGACATCCACAAATAATTCAACAGACCACAAGAATGACTAAATTTTTAATATAGAAAATCACATAAAAATTCTAACATCCTGGCTGCAACTCTGTTAAAGATCCGCTTTACTAAAGAGTATAGCCATAAGTTACCTGCAGCAGTTAATCTCTCTCTAAAGTTTCCAGGTGGCATGTAATTTCATGAAGAGAACTGCACAGCTTTGAGAACACAAATTTTATTAGAGTATCTTTAGACTGTCTTGGTAACAGAAAATCAAGCAGTTGGATGCACTAAACCTTGTGTAGTCACTTTTTCACTTGCCTTTTCCAGAGGTGTGGTTTTGTGGTGGGATTTTTTTGTTTGTTGTTTGTTTGTTGGTGGGTTTTGAGGTGGTTTTTTTCTTTCGTTGTTTTTTTTGTTTGTTTGTTTTTGGTTTTTTGGGGGTTTTTTTGTTTGTTTTTTTGTGAAAAGCAACAAGGTTGCTCCCCCCTCCCTCCCTTCCTCTCCTGAGAAGTGAACAGCTTTTCTTCATGCATAGGTTATTCTTGCAAACTGTGCTTTTGGAAATGCAGTTAATTTTGAGTGAGGAGAGGGAATGGGCATTATACTTCAGAAACTGTTGAGGAAGGAATGTTCATGTTGCTCACCATTTCAAAAAAATTTTATGTTTTATTGGATGCTTGGAACGATGATGAGAAAAGGACACAGCAAAGATAATATTAACTAAATTGGGAAGACTTTCAGAAGCAGACATTTGAACCATGATTTCTGACCTTGTTATGGTTGAGAATGAAACTTTTTAAATGTTATTTTACAAAGTCACAAGTGTATTTTAGCAGTATATAATGACTGCTCTAATTTTCATTTTATCTGATTTACCTGCCTCCAAGTGCATTCATAATCTCAGTAGTACATAGAAAACTCAAAACTCATTGTAAAGGGTTTTTTCGCTGTGATTTTGTACACCTGTGCTTTCACTGTTACAGACTAAAACTGCCTGTAGGCTGTATCTAGAACCATATGGTTGTTAGTAAGCCATCTACATACATAACTTTATGAAAAGTTAATTGATGTTTCTTCTAATTCATTCATAAGTAATGGAATTGTCATTTAGAGTGCATTTTTGGCTTGGGGCATCGAGGTATCTCAACCTCATTGGTGTCTGCTTTCTTCTGAACAAAGCAGATATTTTTATTTTTTTACCACTGTTGACACTTCTGTCTACAACTGCAATGAAATCAATAATGCACCAACTAATTCCTTCCCTCACCTTTTCCGTATCTGTTACCAACAAGTCTTAAGTATTAGACTTCAGAAAAATTCCCGTTAATGCTGCACAACCAAACCAATGAAAGGAAAAAAATCCCTTTAGCAATAGATTCCTGTTTATACTACTGGAACCCAGATTACTTGTACAATGCTTTGTTTTCATACATCTTAGTGATTTTTTTCACCCACATACATATACTAGAAGCTGCATAGCCTTTTTATTTATTTTTAAGGGATAGAAGAACTTTAAAGATAACTTAAGCGTAGCCTGTTCTGAAGGATGTTAGAAGCTTTCTGAACTTGCACAGTTTCTTGCAAGCTAATTGTATGGTATGCTTTTCAGATAAGAAGTTTTGTCTTCAAATACAAGTACCTGTGATGTTTTCAGAAAGCCAAACATGAACATGCCAAACTGTGCTCTTATTGCTACATCAAGTGTTCCTTTTTTTAAAATCAAAAAGCATGTTTTAATTTCATTTTATTGTAGCAGCTTGCTGTAAGAATGTAGTTTGCTTAATTTTATTATTGTACTTGAATTTTTAATCATGGTTTTAACAATGTAACTGAACAGACCATTTCATTAGGTTCCAAAGAAACCATTCCTTTCAGAGCGCAAGGGATTCCCATGTTCATAGTTCATAAATTATTTCCCCCGCACCCCCTTGGAAATAGTTTTTTTGGTTGTTGGGTTTTTTTTTCCCATTTAAATAGTTCAGTATTATGGAAAAAATTAATGATTTCAAGAGGGCTTATGTTAAAATTTGCACAGATAGTGGAGCACCTTTTTATGATGGAAAAAATGGGGAAAGATAACTTTGTAATTGTAACCATGATGGCTGGTGGAAACTTGTAGAGCAGCTGGGCAAAATTGGGAGTCTTGTGCCTTTTCAGCTTGCAGAATACCTGTTTTGCCAGTATGATAATACATTTTTTTTGATTTCTGAGAGGATAAATTTCCTGCAGTGCTTCAATAAGAAAAGCAACTTTTTTGCTCTAATTATGTTGAGTTTTAGTGTGTGCAATCATTTTAAAACATCCAAGTTGGAAACAAATTGAAATATGTTTTCTTTTAAGGAGATAATAGAGAATTTAGTCACATAAGGAACTTTATATTGGACTATTTAAATAAAATATGTTTTTATTCCCCCTCAGTTGCTGGTTAGCAACAAGATTTCTTTGAGGCTTCATACTCCTTGTTCCTGCATTGTACTCACAGGTTGCATTTGAACATCATTCAGTTTCCTAAACACAATTTAAAGTGATAATTGTGGTCCGAGTTTATTTCCAAGAATATGATACGTGATTCTGAAGCACAGTTTCTAGAAGAGAGCAAAGAACATGTTGTGTCATGTAATGGATTTTTTTAATAAATGTTTTTTCTATTTCTGCTGAAGAATTAGGAGTGTTAAAGTAGACTTCATTGAGTCTGTGAAAATAATTCCACTGCTTGACAGTTAGCAGTAATTATGTCACCACATAACACTACCAGAGTAAAATTTCTTAATACCAGTGGAGGAGTTAGAGACCTTGTTAACTAAAGTTCATTTTGATTCAATCTCTTCAATTTGTAAAAGCTCCTTTAAAAACAATAAAGCCCCCCCAAATTTTCCCCAAAGCAAAAGCTTCTTAATAGAATGCAATAAGATGTCCAGGAAGTGAACAGTGGTTTTAGGATAATGCACACTGGATTGATACTGAGCTGCCTTACACATCTTTGTGGGGTTTGCTGTGTGCCACTCCACCCCACCCGTGCACCCCCAACTGAAATTAGACTTCTTTTCAGACTTTGAGATCAGTGACTATACAAGATGAAGAAACTTGCATATTGTTATGTATTGGTGTCTCGCATTTAAAGTCTCATTTTCTCATTGCTGTGATTGGTTGGGAAATGTGTATAAACCAGTCCATTGGTTTCCCTGTTGTCTTACTTTTTTCAGGCAGTTCATGCAGTGTGTCTTTTAATTATTATTTGGTGGACTAGACATTGTGGAACAAAAGGAGCTTTTTTTTAACAGGAAGGACTACCTTGGGTTAGCTATATGTACAGTCATCCAATGAGACATGTTCCAGAGTGCATAGGGTACCAATAGATTATGGAGTGGGGGAATATCCTTTTTTGCTGTTCTGAGCTACTATTGTCAACTGCTGTTGTACATATACTGTTATGTGTAAGGGGGTAAATATATTTATTATGTTTGTAAAATTCATTCTGTACAATTGCAGATCAAGGTTGCTCCTCTGTGATATACAGGATATTATGTTTCAAAGGCCATGCTTGGAATACGATTAGAGAACTTAGTATTTTGATGTACTAAGACCTATTTTAAGTTTAATATTTTGCCTTTGCAAAAACTTTAATTAAAGATGTTATTTAAAAATGTGTGCCAGTTCATTTACTATCTTGCATGTGCATTTGTTTAATATATGAGGCTTAATGACTACTATGTAATAACACCGAAGTTTCTGAATTTATTTTCATCACATGCAGGTAACTTCACTGTCACCTACTTGTTGAGTTGGCCATGCAGACTTCCCATTTAACATCATCACAATGTTCTAAAAAAAAAAATCACATTTTGATCTTGAGACCAGAGATCCATATTTATTGAAAAAATTTTCTCTCTATGGTAATTTGAGACTTGGGTCTTGAGACAAGATTAGTTAAATAACTTGTGCCATCTGGATGTTAGTATAAATGGAAATGCAAGACAATATTGAGAAGTAAAATACAGAGTTCTTGGATGACAGCTGGCTGATCATAAAGGTTTCATCTTCAGTGAAACTGGTTTGACAGAATTGCTTTCTTGTAAGCAGGTGACATCTTTTTAGTTCTTGGCTAAAAGCAGTATCTTGAGACATGACTTGTGCTTTATTTTTAAACCTAAATTTTGAACTTGAAATTCTAAATATAATTGGAAAGAATGTAAGCTATAGACTATACTGCCTGTAGGGGGGTTCTACTTTTGGAATGCAGTGATTCTGAAGTAATCTTTCAGCTATAGTGCTGTAAAAGTATAGGAAACAAGAATCATCAGGAGTGGTATTTTTTTTTTTTTCTAATACTGAAGGTGGGGGGGGTTTCCCCAAGACTTTCCTTGCCCTCCAGCCGTCAACACTTGGGTAAGTCTAAAAAAACCAGTACTGCTTTTCCCTTAAAATTTGTCTTACTTGTCATCTTGAAAAGTATTTGGAGATGATTCTGGATAAATAACTATCAGAAATTATCATGTTTTACCAAAAAAGATCAGTGCAGTCTGAGCTTGTATACTGTGTAAGAAAAAAACAGCTTGGAAGAATGGCCTGTTTTTCTGGCCAAAATATTTTCAAAAGGACCCTAAAAAGAGGAGGGAAAGCAGAATGCTGACAGATTAGTAGCAAACTCAAGTTGAAACACAAAAAAAGCTGTATTTCATCCCTGTAAGGAAAGATGAGAACATGGTAAATGTTAACATTAATTGTGCTCTCCCAGCTGTGCACGAGCAAAGTATTTCAAGAATATTTTGGGGACAAAATCAAGTATATTTTAAAATCCCTGATTTTTTTTCCTATCAGTTTGATTTCTTTATGGCTTTATTATTTTAATTGCAGAGGTATGAGAGGATAAGAATCTTGGGCTATTAGCGTAGCTTTCAGTATATCCCCATTTAGTTTCAACTACACATCATTGCTTACAACTTGACTGAAACTGTATCAGCTTTGGAGTTTGTGTTTTCTAACCTGGACTTTTGTTTGTAAAATACTCTTTTAAAGGCTGAAGGTCTTGCTGCTTGTTTTCAGAGCAGATTCTATCGTTCTTTTTCAAACTATTTTTTTCACCACTAATGGGATTATGCCAAAACCACTCTAATCCTTTCACATGTAATGACATCTATAGTACAGGCAGATGAACTGCAGTTGAGCTACTTTTGACCTTCAGTGTGGATATATATAACACTCAGAAAATTGTTTTTATGACAATTTTTTCTTTAGAGTGAAGACTTTCCCAATTATTTTTCTGTTAAATGCCTGCGCAATTTTGTCTTTTTACATAGTATAAATGCGCATGTCCTTGCGTGACCCGAAAGAGGATTATCTGAAATAATGAAGTAATACGGAGAGAGAATAAATAATTGAAAATAACACTTTGCATTACAAATGATACTGAGTTGCCCATTCATTTCCATAGGTCAAAACCCCCTCTCTGAAGATGGATGTTGGTGAGCTGGTATTTTAAAATGCCTTTTGGTAATAACTGTTTTAAAAAATACATAGCTGTGTATATTTGGTTTACACTTTCTAGTTTTTGTTTCCATTTTTAGTTGAGCTTTATAAACAAAGCTACTGAAATTGAAAAGAGCAAATGTTTAATTTGGATAAGTGTATTTCAATAACAAATCCAAAACAAAGACTATCATTAAATTGTAAAAATAAAAAAAATATATCTTGTAACACAAAAATGGTACATGTGGATGGACACATGATTCTGTCAAGGTAGAAACGCGTTTCCTTTGCTAGAGGTACCAAATGAAGCAGAACTGCACTGCCAACAAGTCCTCTAGATGTACTGGAACAGAAGACGTGTCTGAATCCCAAGAGAGTTGGGATGCTGCTTTACAAGTGCCAGAGCTGGCAGGATTTAATGCCAAGGTAAAGACAATCCCATCCTAGCTAGTGATGGAGAACAGGTTTTGGACTAGCAAAATAAGGAAGGCAGTCTTTTCTGCTAAATCACCTGGCTTCCTGATTATTTCAAAGGCTTATTCCCATTTCTCCTAGGAATCTTGCTACAGGGTCCCAGCAGATAGGGCTCCTTGTGTGTCCTGCCATACCGATGTCTGAGGATTTCATCCAGACCTTTCCCCTCAGAGGAACAACTGGCTGACTCCAGGTGGGCTATCCAGACCAACAGGTAATGTGTTCTGGGAAGTAAAGCATTTCTAAAAAGGATGTGTCAGAATTCACCCTGTGGAAATTGCTTGTCAATTTTGTTCTGTCTCGGGTTGCCTTTTCTCAGAAAACTTGAATTTTTGCAGGATGGCAGCACTTCCTTTCTGAGTTTACCTTGTTTGCACTTTTAACAAAGATGAAGCATTAGTCCTGGGAATAATATTTCTGACATACTATTTTTTGTGGACTGAATTTGTCTAATTATAATAACTTTTAAAACATTAAAGTAGCATCTAGTAAAATTCCATGTATGTGTAGAGAGTTGACAAATGGCTTAAGTGTGATGATGGTACTGATGTTAAGAATTGGTTAGCTAAAGAAGAAATATATTCACATCACAGACACTTCTGCATATATTGCTTAAATTGGTTTAGGGAGGGAGCAAAGGGAAAGTGCAGCAGCTGAATTTTAGCAGATCAGGTTGTTGTAAATGTTTATTTGGAGTATCTTTTGGCTTTCATTTTCTGTCCTAAATCATTGTCATATCCTTAAGCAGCTTTGTAATTTCTCCCTGAGGTTGCTCTGTATATGTTGCCATGTAGCTTAAATAACTTTAGATAATAGATGGAAAATGTGAAGTATAAAGTACTTCATCAAATATAGCCTGGGGTTTCTTCCATAGTACAGAAAGGAGATGCAAAGAAAGTCTGGAAAGAGGAAACTGAGAGAGCACAGAGGATAAAGATAAAAGAAGGTAGCCAGCCTTTTTAAAAAAATCAAAGATGGATTGCAAACATATTAGTTGTCGGAAGAGAAGTGTATGTAAGGAATAGAAAAACCTACTTTTCTTTTTCCTGGACTTCTCATGGGAAGGTGCATCTGCCAGTGTGTCAGCCACCCCTTCTAATTGCCTTTTATCAAAATAAACTTCTTGCTGCTGTATACTGACATATCATTGCTAGGTTTAATTGGCTAAAAAAGAATTGATCTGTTGTTTCCACAGCTTCCTCTAGGCAGCAGCAGTAATCCACATATGATTTAGGAAGTTCTTTCACTACAGTCAAACTGAAACCAGGACTGTATATGCAGCACAAATACAACCTTCATGCTGCTTGGTATTTCAGTGCTATTGTGCGTATGCCAGACAGCAACAAGCCGTGGAGTACACAGACATTCAGACAGTGCCTCAGAATTTGTAGTGAGAAGTTTTTTTGTTAAAACGTGTTCCTGCTTGGATTTGATTTGTTGCAGCTTTGCCTTCACAAAAGACAGGGAGTGCTGTCATTTTTCTTTTCAAAGAGAAGCCACTGTCATTTGAGCTGAAACTGTTCAGCTGTAAGACAGCCAGCATGGGTTTGGTGGTCTAGCCAGGTATCAGTCTCAGTGTTTGCAACAGCGAGGCTCTTCTTGGCAGTGAAGTAGGTCTTAGAAAAAGTATCACAATATATATGCAAGTAACAATCCAACAATTCCAGTCACTTTGTAATGACTTTTAGTGAGCTCTTAGATATGTGTTGTGAATGAAGTTGACATTCACAACAGATTTCTTTCCATAAAAGAGAGAAGAAAAACAGAGAACACGGAGGAGACCCTTCATCACAGCTGTGTAGTGAATAGCTGAGGACCAAAATGAGTGTGCTCCTCCTCCTGTAGCTAATTGTTAACAAAGTTTCATGAGCTTCAACTGAACTGCACAGCTGTGCAACAGTAAGGATATGACTTCAGATGACCGCTCATAGAAGGCTTAGCTTTACTTATAATCAGGACAGCACAGAAAGCTCCTACCCAAAAAGTAGGGTAAGATTCAAGTTGATAAATATTAATCCTGCAGAAGTTAAGTTCTTGGAAGGAATAAATTCAGGATGGCCCTGATGAGGTCCAAGTCCTCTGCTACAGTTGTGAGACTTTTCCGTGTTTTGGAGTAGTTGCCCAGTATTTTCAGGGTGGAAAATTAGGGGGGCAGGTATTTACAAAAATTACAAATTTCCACAGGATTGGTAGCCTGTCTAATCTGAGAACTTGATAATTTGAGGTACTGTGGCAATTCATACTGTGTGTGCATGCGGAAGGGGGCAGCTGTGGGATGGGGATAGGAAGTTAGAACTGATGGGTTCTGCTGATGAAACACTCTGTGTATTGACCTTATAGAGCCTCCATTTGTTCACTTCCACATCGTGATTTCTAGTCGCACAAAAATAAGTCAGGTCAGATGCAAGCGACTAAATGGATCAAAAGTATTTCAGCTTTATGCAGATATATTATTGAACCAGTGTGAATTCTAGGTTGATGATGTGCATCACTAAGACCTCTTAACTATCTTCTGTTCCAGGGCGTGATGATGGCCTTTCAATGCCTTGTGCCTTAGCTCACAAAGCTTATATCAAAGTGCGTATGTCATATGTTTTAAGAATCCCTACTAAGGAGGAGCAGAGTGCATAATGGAAAGGCATGGTAATCCAACTAATTTTATGCCTCACTGTGTCTGATTTTAACTGCAACCCAGAAACCATTTGATTACTGAATGGTTTTACAGTGAGGATGCCTGGCATCTGTTAGAAAAACAATACAGATTATGCTGCTATTACTCACCAGTCTGCCCAAACAGCTTGGAAGGGAGGGTTTGGTTCATTTTAACACATAAGCATAGGAGGTCTGCTCAAATCAACTTCACTTTTTAAGGAGTTTTTTGGTACAGTTTTTTCAAAGACTATGCTCTGAGCATTAATATTTAAATTCTCCAGCAAGAAAGAAAATGGAAGTGCTTTCATTTATGTGAGTAAACCAAAATGCTATGATAGTGATTTGAAGTTTACTTTTTATTATTTGTGCTGTTTTTCCAGGATACCACAGCAGGGTGTGCTTTACTTTGACTATAGCTGACCTGTTGCAGATGGTGTCATCTAGGACAGATGCCTACTCAGTCAAAAACCCCACATCTCTCTATAGGTAGAGAGAGAGGAGACTAGCAGAGATCAGCTATAGCCAGTTTAAATTAAATTGCTCAAAGTTCCAAGTCCTCATGACAAAGGCTCCAGCTCAACTTTACAGCTTTTTTCTACAGTGTCTGAGAATGAAGAAATCTTTCATAGTGTATGTATTCCTGTGCAGGGTTTTGAGAGGAGGCAGCTAGGCTCTGTCCTTTCACTTGAGCCATGAGGTCAAATCCATTGAGGTAGTGCTGTGAACAGGGGATATGCTCTTCTTCACTCAGCTGGATTTTTTTAATCTGCATGGACTCTGTGGTCGGGCCTGTTAAAGGAAGGTGCTGTTGAAGCTGTCTTTGCAGTCTGAATAGGGGAACTGCTTGAACACAAGGTAAGTGGCTGCCATGGAACAGACCAAAACTCTTTTATCTATGCCAGAACCCTGGCTAGGATAGCGAGTGTGGCGAGCAAAGCATAAAAGAATAGGCAAGCAGGTATGATACGCTCCCCAAGTACTCTCCCATCTGCCATGTATTCACAATTCAAGAGCATCCTGAGACAGACAGTTCTTGTGGTTTTAGTATCTTTCCACATATTTCTCTTTTGTGATTTCTGAGTATCTCCATAAACCTGTGTGAACTTTATTACGCACAGCAGCCTTTGACAAGAAGTTCAGTAACTCAGCTATTCCTGCCTGCTCATGACCTCATCGAGCTTTGTCATCGCCCTTCTAGTCCAAGGAGTCCTACTTAGTGATTCCTTGGGTGTAACTCTAAGCCTTTCATTCTCCTTGCTACCCTACTCTGAAACTTTTCTAGTTCTATTACATAAGTTTTCTGGTGCAGAGACAAGAGCTATGTTATTTGAGGTGCAGATTTATGCAGTGATATAATAATTACTGGGTTTATGTTCTTGCTCCTTTCTCAATAATGTAATTTGATGGCTTTTTTGATGTCCAGGAAGCATAAGCTGGTATTTTCATGGACTTCTTTACTGTACCACTAAGATCTTGTTCCTGAGTTGGGATTGTCAGCTCAGAACACATCATTTATGATGTCAGTTTGTCCTTTTTTTTACCATGTGCATCACTTTATCTACACTGAACTCCACTTGCCAGTCATTCAGTCTTAAGAAGTCTTCTTACAGTTCTTTGTAGCCGTCTGTTTTTCTTACTGCTCTGAATATCTTAATATTATGGCAAACTGTGTTATCTTACTGCTCACTCCTTTTTCCAGGTCCCTTATGCACATACTGAACAACCTAGGCCTCCTAGAAAGAACTATTTATTCCTTGTCACTTGTTGGCCTGTTGGATTTTCTTCTTGCCTTTAAGGTTAATTGTCCTAGCTGATGCCAGTTAGTATCTACAACTGAGAAAAAGCTTTCCTTGCACCCCAAAGCTTTGTGTGAGAGGGAAGCACAGTTACAGGCAGTGGCAAGGTGCATAGATAGTGAAGTCAGCTGAGCTTTTTGGGACAGGGAGGGTATGGCAAGAGTTAACTGATACTTGAGCACTTTGACAGTTTTCAGCAATAGGAGCTGTCACTCGATAATCACTTTTTTACCCCACTGATGAGAATTACCTAACATAGAATTTGGTAGCATAAATTTTGGAAAATATAGGACAAGGGACATTTGCTATGAGGGAAGACCTAGTGGGAAGGAGGGAGGGATCTTCTGTAGTGTTGCATGTGGGCAGATTAATTTAGTTACTCTGAGAATTCCTGCAGTAGAGTCTCTCCAACATGCAAACTTCTTATTATGCAAGCATTTTCTCATGAAGTATCTAATCCTTAGTCACTGTGGCTATCACATACACATTAGGTTTAGAAAGGAGAATGGAAAAGATCAGATTCCAGATTTTTTATTTTGAAGAGGACCTCATGGCTGTTAGGTGATGCTTATGATTATTTTGGATGTAATTAATGATGGGTTTGGAACCCCAGAGCTCAGCAGTACTACTACTGTTCCTTTCCATCCCTGTTGCACTGAGATGGCCATGTAGGACATCCCTTTCCCAGCTAGTGGTAGTATGTCATGTGGTCAGTCTTTTTGGCTGTAGGCCAGCCAAGGAGAACAGTGAAGTTCAGTGCAAGAGGAAGAGTATTAATTTCTTTTATAGAAAAAAATATTTTAAAACCTTCAGAAAAAACTTGCTGAGCCACTTACGATTTCAAACAAAACACTTTTATTCCAATGCTCTGCATTATTTATGAAGTATTCTAGAGAAAATATATACTGCATGCCAGAACTAATGCATTTTGCTGAGACATTTAAAATAGCAAGTACTATGTAAGGGTATACACAAAATGAAAAATGGCTAAAGGGATTGATCAGAGCAGAAGTGGAAGAGAATATTTATACAATACAAACATTTACAAGAAAAAGTCTGGCAAATAAATTATATAAAGTCTGTTGCTTGGGTCTTTCTAATAGCTTTAAAAATATTTTTTACCAAGTTAAAGACAAGAAGGACTAAGCAAGACATAAACTAGAAATATCAAACTTTGTTCATAAAGGTAGTATCACAGAATTCTTTCAATAGACAATAAATACATGCAATGATGGGAGATAAAAAGTTCAATACTGTGAAAATATATCCATCATCCATTAGTAACAGCAAACAGCTGTATTAATTCGAAAGCATACTGCAATCAGTCCAACATACCACACCTTTCCAATGACCTACTTGTTTCCATGGAACAAATAGTCTGGTTTGTTTTAAGGTAAAAAGAGGTTTGAAATAAGAGATCCATGTTACTTTTAAAAGCACTTTAAAAATAAATGTTGATTTAGTCTTTTCTCTCTGAAAAAGAATATGATTCAAGCTTGGATTTTCTTTTCCACTGGTACAGTAGTATCTCTGAACTCTATAGCATAAATGTACAGTTTGTCCATTAGAACTTGATTGTCTTAGCTGCTGCTGAGATACTAAATAAAGGCACTCAGGAAACTTTTTCTCCCTTTAATGATTATTCCAGTATCAGAAGGGTGAATGAACCTGGGGGGCAGAGGTTGCATCTCAACATAATGCATTTTGTATGGGACTGTCAGACATGGGCAGAGTGTTCCAAATGCAGCCGATTCAAGAGTAGGAAGTTTTGCTGATCTGCACACTTAAGAAGCTACTTTTATGTTGCTGATTAACACTGGCTGAGTCCAGATCACAGAAGAGGAGGTCATAAATTATTATTTGCATGGTTTTCAGCAGTTCTGGTTTCAAAGTTTGCTGAAAATCAACTAAAAGTGGAAGCATGCCCTTCCCCAAAATAAGGAGCTAAATTAATCTATAATGCAATATTGTAGATTTTTAATGGTGTTAACAATGACAGATTTTTGTTTTTTTTAATAAGATCATCTCACAGAGCTGGAAAATCTAGGCCCTTGTTTCTGCTCACTGAAGAAGCCTTCATTTATAATCAAGAATATGGAATCAAACTGAGTTTGAATTGGGAGTATGTACATGAAATTTGCAATCAGGCAATTTCCAGCTGTAGTAGCTAGCAGTTTGAAGAGATCTACCATTACATTTTTTGGATACTACTAACCTGCATTATGAAAGATCTCACTACTGTCTGTTCAGTTGAATTACAGTTTCCTCAAAGACTGTAATTCCATTTAAAACAGTATAGATAGTACAAAATGAACTTTAAAATACCTACCTGAAGGCAAAGATTCGGCCAATATTCTCCATTCATGGTAAGCCTTCCAAATAGATGAGTGAAATGATCAATGGTAATCTTGGTAGTAGTCCTACAGAGCTCGTCTCTATAGTTGGCTGAGAACAGGTCTGATCCTGCTGTCAAAACCAGGCACTCAGGCCACACAAGTATTAACAAACAAGCTGGTGCATTTGTGTGATGGGTTGACCATGGCTGGATGCCAGGTGCCCACCAAGTCGTTCTATCACTCCCCCCCTCTTCGCTAGACA
>JANZLQ010000032.1:265925-284730 GCA_026212715.1 Elanus axillaris
TGGTTTAGTGGGCATGGTTGATGGTTGGACTTGATGATCTTGAAGGTCTTTTCCAACCTAAATGATTCTATGATTTTGTTTTTCTGGTACTGATTCTACCTCAGCAGATACATTGCATAGTTGATGGGGAAGGTGGATTTCCTTTAGAACTGCCAGGTGAATGTCATCTGGTCCTGTTAGTGTTTTCCACCCATCTTTTGCTTTTTCACAAAACCTCTTGTACTTATGCTTGAAGTCAAGATGTTTTGTCAGAGTTAAACACTGTAAAGAAATAAACCTGTAAAAAAGGTTCTAGTGTAGGAAAATTGTGTGAGCACTTTCATCATGAACACCCTAATAATAAATAATTCAGCTTTTTTCTATGCATTGTTTCCCAAGGTGCTGTTCTTACCCCTCTAGAAGTCTCACCCAGTGGCTGGTTTCTTGTACCTAAAAGAAAATTATTACTAATTTTATGCTTTAAACAAACTGCTTTTAAACACTTGGTTTTGATCTGCTTTTTTTTATTTGCTTTTATTTTTTTAAAATTGAGGTAGAAATTGCTTCCCCTTTCTGCAGGAGGGTTTTTTTACTTCTGATAGCTTCTTTGCTATCATACATATTTGAATACATCATAACTAGTTGATTTCAACCATATAAACTTTTTTGTTCTTCCGGAGTCCTTTTTGACAGGTAGTATGTGTTTCTACCAAGCCCCTGAATTGGCTCTGATAACAGTCCAAATGCTGCCTGCTATCCTTTTATCTTTTAAAGAATCACAGAATAGTTGAGCTTCCAGTTCCACCTCCCTGCTTAAATAAGGGTCACCTGGAGCAAGTTGCTCAGAGCTGTGTCCTGTTGATTTGTCAAGTATCTCCAGGATTGGAGACTCCATAGCCTCTCCCCACAACATGTTCCAGCATTTGACAACCCTCACAGTAAAGAAGTTTTTTTCTTATGTTGAAATGGACTTTCCTCTATTTCAGTTTGTGCCTGTTGCCTCCCTCGATGGACACCACTGAGGAGACCCTGGCTCTGTCTTCCCAGTTCCCCACTTCCCCTGCCCCCTTCAAGTATTTATACACATTGGTAAGATTGCCTTGACTCCTCTGCAGGCTAAACATTTCCAACTCTCTCAGCCTATCCTGCTATGACAGATGCTCCAATCCCTTAAGCAACTTAGTAGCTTGCTCCTTTTCGTTTTTCACTAATTTCCTCATTTTATAGAACTCTCCTTCTGAAGCAAAACATCTTGGTAAACTAGATCTTTGGCTAGCTCTTACCAAGATAAGGCTGGCCTTTCAGCAACCCCCATGGGTCTCCATCAAGTCCTCATGGTGGTGGCAGCTACCTGCAGGAAGGGAACGTGGTTAAATGTTGTGTGATGGGAGCTGCTAAGACTTTTTAGAAGGGAAATGATACCTCACAAGTTCTCAGGAGTTCTTTGAAGATGTTCAAGCACAAGCATATGGAGAAAGATGATCCTGTTTGTACAGTGAATTGGGATTTCTGAAAATCCTTGACAAAATCAGGTATCAAGGGCTGTTGAGGTAACTGATCTGTTATGTGACAAGTAGAATGGCTCTCCTGGATTAATTAAAAAAAATAAAAGAGTTGGGGGAAAGCCTGGAAGCAGATGATAAGTTTTCATGCTAGAGGAAGAATGGAAAATTAACTGGTATCTGAATATACAAATCATTTCAGCAGAGGACCACAGAGGTGAGGCCAGCACTGTTACTACTGAAATATTCATAAACAGTCTGGAAAGAGAATTATGGTAACGGCAACAAAGCTGACACAAAATAATACAAGGTATTATACTAGGTAGTGAAAGCTAAAGCTGATTGTCTAAAGAAGCAGAAGGAGCCTGCAATACTGACTGAGCATTAAAATAACTGTCATGATTCAATACTGATGAATGTAAAGTGTTTAGGAGAAAGCAATCTTAACTGTACATGTATGACAATGGGTTTTAATTTGCCTAGCACTGGGGAAAGGTCTTGGGGTCCTCTCTCTGCAAATGTCAGGTCAGTGCTATTTAGTAATGTTGAAGGGAAATAGAATGCTAAGAATTTTTAGGAAAGAAATAGAAAATAGAATAGAAAAACTGCACTTTGTAAATCTAATATGGCTGCATCTATAAATACTATATGCAGTTTACAATAAGCACAGAAAGCAATAGCAAGGATGATTAAAAATATCAAATTGTTTATATATGAAGTAATAACCTTTTCTCTTGGGAAAACCTAGGACTGGAAGCAGTAGGACACTATAGATGCCATGCATATTGTAAAGAAGGTGATTGGGAGTGGTTATTTACTCTTGTGAGATGAGTTTTGGGGCATCTAAGAACGTGAGACAAGAGACTTAAAAATAAGAAAAGGTATAATCTTTTCACAAAATTGCATCATTAAATTGTGAAAGTCAGTGCCATGGCTCATTGTGCAGGCCAAATAACAAAGTAACAAGAAGGACAATATCCCTTTTTGTTTTGGTTTTATTCACAGTTGTGTCATGATCCTATCAGAAATGACTGGGGGACAAGGGCTTGTGCCTTGGAAACAGCCGCAGAGATGAGCCTCTGCGGGGCCCTGAGTGTGCAGGAGAGGGAGCTGCAGCTTCTGGAGTGCTGTGAGCAGAATGCAGCAGTCAGCCCAGGACTCAGCTGGTGAAAACAGCTTCCCAGGGAGCAGAGGGGAACATGCAAGTCTGTGCAGCTCAGAGTGTTATCAAGTGATGTTAAAAAGTCTGAGAGAAAGATCTGTTCAGTAAAAAGAAAGGGCTTGGAAGAATTAGTTATGAGACTACATCATTCCTGTTCTATCTTACCAAATCCTTTGAAGTGTTTTATGTATGTGTATATGAGTGTGTATTTAAGCAGATGGGTATTGCAGTTTTTATTTTCAAAACCTCTGCTTGTTTAAATGGGAGGACTTGGGGAGAAGATACGGGCACAGCTGCCTTGAAGTTGTAGTTGATTTAGGATTAACTGTGTTACAGGGCTAACAACTGGTGGTTCGTCCCATCCATGGGCCATATTAAACACAATGGCTCAGAAGTGTGGAAGTTTCCAAGATCCCCAGTTTGGGAAGTCCCTAAACTGCTGGTATGGTGTCTGCCACCAAGAGGTCTTGTGACCTCTCTGTACTACTGCTATTGCAAATGGAAAAGCCTTCTGGGAGTCTGGTGATAGTTTGTCTCCCAGTGGAAGATAAATAACTTCTTAGTTACCCTACCTAGGCCCACACTTTGTTAGCGACAAAGTGTGTGTCAACTGGCCAGAGGAAAGTGTGGGACTGACAGGGATTTTTTTTACCTTACAAATCCAGCCTTGATGATTATCTATTCAGATTCACAATCTACTTCAAGCAGCATAGCAGCTGTCTTCAAACTAGACAGCATAGGTTTGAAAAGGGTTTAAATTATAATTACTAATCTTCAGAGCAATGCAAATGCAAAGTAGTTGGAGTTTGCAGACTATAGTACCTGTGTCTATGTTCATATAGAAAGACACATTTTCCAAAGTGATTTCTTTGTTCTGTGTCATTGCATGATCAGTCTTGATTTGGGGCTGCTCAGATAAATGGGAACTGACTGCAGTTACATCAGCTTCATTAATAGTTAATAACACTGATAACTAAGATGTCTAAACACAGCACAGAAGAGTGTCTTGCTACTACTACTAAGCTATAGCTGGTACACTTACAGAAACAGAAGAGAATGGGCAAGAGGTCTGGTAGACTTGTCAAGAGGATCTGTCTTAAATTGAAGTGACTATAAAAGAGGTTAGGCAGGAAACTGATAAAAAAGACTGGTTGTTTTTCACCAAAAAGTTCTGAAGCAGCTCAAGGTTGAATGGGTAAAAGAGGTGTGTAACCTCCAACTTAGCCCCCTGCAGGAAGGCAGCAAATGAGCCACCAACTAATACGATATATCTGGTGAAAATCAGCATGTAAAGGGCTTTTGTAAAAATAAGTCCTGCCTTACAAAACTCTCTGAGTGTTGTGATTAAGATCTGCTCAGAATCTCCTGGGAGTTGCACAAAGCCTTTGACAAACCCTTACAAAAGCTGATATGGAAACCAGGTAGCCACGCTCTTTGTGGGAGATGTCAAGTGTTCAGGATTATGGTAAAGTGCTAGCAAAATTCACTTCTAGCCTAGATCCAGACCAGACTTTAGCATTTAAGTAGGCACGGTCTGGAGCTCCCTCAGGTACTGGAAGTGGTCTGTCTGCAGTAGCACAGAGCTCTACAGCATGGAGTGTAACAGCAACCAAAGTGCACTCAACCAATTTTAACACAATGGCTTGTTAGATGTTTACTTTTTTCCTCACATGCTTTCTTATAAATCTCCTGTGACATTTCTAGGCTGTTGCTTACCTTACATGAAATTTACACGTTAGATTGAATGTTGCAGAGACATTGGAGAGCTTCAGATGAATGTGAGCATAAAACACAGCTTATGATTTAAGAGATGTTGTTTTCTAAACCAAATATATATATGATACTAGTGTTAAAACAGATACTTAAGATACTTAGATACTTTTTCTGGGTTATTATTTTTTGGTCTAATTCTTCATTGTTTTTAGGAAGTCAGAAGTTCGGAACTAGATATGAGGGATAATAGCTTTTGTCAATAATCATTTTCACAGCTGGAAATATGCAATTGTAGCATGAAATCAAGTAATAATGAGACTCTAAAAGACAGATAATTGAGAAAATGAGATTGAATGCATCAGTACCATTGGGAATTTTTACCTAATCATATACAGATTTCAGAGTACTGCAATACTGCAATAGTTAAAAAAAGCATAAAATATATAATAGATGGGCTTAGACTACAGATATTATTTCTACCTGTTGAAAGATTCTTTAACTCTACAAATTTGCATTGTTTGATTAGCAGAATGCAGAGTGCTCCTGTTGCCTGAAGACATTCTTGTGCTCAGTGACAGGAACAGAACAGAACCTTGTAAGGTAGGACCCATTACTAGATTGGGAAATGATGCTTTAAAGAGCACTTCTGCTTTCTAAAGATAATTACTCACATGTATCTGTATCTTGTGCAACAGTTATTAATGTTTTGATTTTGGACTGTGTGTTTTTGCAAAAGCTAATTGAATAATGAGTGTGACTGTATTTTTATTGTATTCTGTTGAACTTGTGCTGTAGGCAGCAGCTCTTGTTGGTGCATTTAGTGTACCACATCCATGGAGTTGCTGAATCCTAGCCAAGATTTCATTTTTCAGATGAAGAGCAATGTACTGTCATTATACTGTTGAAACAGTTTTCTAAAGGGAGCGATCTATGTATACGTCCACATACATCTGAATATGCAGCAGTGACAAAGGAATCAGAATTATTGGCATCTGTTCTCCTCTGTTCAGTGATCACACTCCCCACTTCCTCTGCAAATGTAAAAAAAAAAAAATTACCTAACTTTTTAATACCTACTTAAATATACCATCTAACTAGGTGGTCTGAGAGCGTAGCCAAACTCATACAGCATACATATAGCCAGGCACAATTCTTTCTACTTAAATCTTTCTCATTGGTTTTCTTTAAAGCCAAAATGGAAGAAAATTACCCTCTTAGGGTGGATCCAAGGTCAGTATTTCAGCCTTTAAGTTGCTGTTGCTGCTGAAATCCTGATCGGAAAAAAAAGAGTAAATGATAGATCTGTGGGGCAGATGTTCCATCAACTGTAAATGATGAATTCTGCCAGCTTGGTAGGTAGGCAAGACAGAGTCTCTTTTTTGAGCTCCATAAATGTTTCTTTTTTTCTCTTTTTTTCTCCCCCCATACTGCTCCCACTGTAAGTAATGCCATTCATTCCCCCAGAAAAAGGAATATTTATCTTCTGGTGATTGTTTTTCACAGACTTAATTTTCAAGAAGAAACAGTATTGTAAGTAGAACTTTCTTTTTGAGGAAGATGCAATGTGCACAAATTCTCATGCCAGCTAACAACAGTTAGATGCCTGAACCAAAAATGACTTAACAAATTATTTATTAAAATAAGCCAGGTTGTTTATACTACCCAAGGGGGATACGGAAGGGCTGTATTGGTCAGACTTCTCAGGCTATTATGCAAGTTAACAAATCTCTGGACTCTATAATTAGCTCATTAATATTAGTCTTGATGGTACAGTGGGTGTGTGTAATAAAGCACCAATTGCAAGCACATTTCTGTTTCCTGTGGGAGATTTTAATAGCCATTGACATAACAAAACAATAAATAGTAGGGTTTCACTCAATTTTCATTCATTTTCTTAATGAATTTCATTCAACCTTCTTAAGGCAGTGCATATTTGGGAGTTTCTGAAACTATTTTGTTCCTGTTAATTCTTGAATGTCAACTAAGAGATCTGTTCAGGTGGAAGGATCCTGTTCTAAATTGTTACTGGAGGATACCTTGCTTCATAACAAACCTTTCCTATGTCACATATGCAAAATAATTCCTGGTTATCCATGGGTAACAAAAGTCCCTAAAGCTGCTATTAAAATTAAATTAAAAATTAATAGTATGTAGCACCCTTCTGTACTGGTTTTGGCTGGCATAAATTTCTTCATGGTAGCTAGTATGGGGCTATGTTTTGGATTTGTGCTGAAAACAGAGTTGATAACACAGGGATGCTTTTGTTACTGCTGAGCAGTGGTTACACAGAGCCAAGGCATTTTCTGCTTCTCACCCCACCCCACCAGCGAGTAGCTGGGGGTGCACAAGAAGTTGGGAGGGGACACAGCTGGGACAGCTGACCCCAACTGACCCAAGGGATGTCCCAGACCATAACACGTCATGCTGAGCAATAAAAACCAGGTGGAAGTTTGCTGAGGCTGCCATTGCTCAGGGACTGGCTGAGCATCAGTAGGTTGGTGGTAAGCAATTGTTTTTGTTGCATCACTTGTTTTTCTTGGGTTTGGTTGTTTTTTCCCCATCTTTTTTTTTAATTATTAAACTGTCTTTATCTCAGTCCATGAGTTTTCTCACTTCTACCGTTCCAGTTCTCTCCCCATCCCACTGGGTGTGGGGATGAGCAAGTGGCTATGTGGAGCTGAGATGCAGTCCAGGGTTAAACCACAACACCTTCCTAGGATTTATAGCTTAGGACTAGCAAGTCAAAGGATCATGATGTGGAATACTCTGACTTTTTAAGTTGCTGTTGATTTACTGTTTCTTACATGCCATTTTATGCCATCTGCCTTTGAGAAGCAATACCTCTCCCTCTAATGTCACTATAGTACCACATCTCACTCTAATTATAAATACTACTATTGTTAGCTGTGGAGGTATATCATTCTAATGGGAGATGGATAACTGGCTGTTTAGACTGCAAATGTGTATTGGGTTTGTGTAGCAAGGTTTTGGTAGCGGGGGGGCTACAGGTGTGGCTTCTGTGAGAAGCTGCTAGAAGCTTCCCCCATATCTGACAGAGCCCATGCCAGCCAGCTGCAAGATGGACCTGCCACTGGCCAAGGCTGAACCCATCAGCAATGGTGGTAGTGCTTCTGGGATAGCATACTTAAAAAGGGGGAAAAAAACCCTGTGCAACTGCAGCCGGGGAGAGAAACAACCCTGCATACCCCAAGGTCAGTGAAGGAGGAGGGGGACGAGATGCTCCAGGTGCTGGGGCAGAGATTCCGCTGCAGCCCGTGGGCAAGACCATGGTGAGGCAGGCTGTCCCCCTGCAGTCCATGGAGATGCAGGTATCTGCCTGCAGCCCAGGGAGGACCCCACGCCGGAGCAGGGGGATGGCCAAAGGAGGCTGTGACCCCGTGGGAAGCCCGCACTGGAGCAGGCTCCTGGCAGGACCTGAGGATCTGTGGAGAAAGGAGCCCATGCTGGAGCAGGTTTTCTGGTAGGATTTGCAACCTTATGGGGGACCCATGCCGGAGCAGTCTGTGCTTCTGAAGGACTGCACTCTGTGGAAGGGACCCATGCTGGAGCAGTTCGTGAAGAACTGCAGCCCGTGGGAAGGACCCACGTTGGAGAAGTTCGTGGAGGACTGTCTCCCGTGGAAGGGACCCCACGCTGGAGCAGGGGAAGAGTGTGACAAGTCCTGCCCCTGAGGAGGATGAAGTGGCAGAAATAATGTGCGATGAACTGACAACAACCCCCATTCTCTGTGCTCCTGCAGTGAGGAGGTAGAGAAAATTGGGTGTGGAGTTGAGCCTGGGAAGGAGAGAAGAGTGGGGGAAAGGTGTTCTTAGATTTGGTTTTATTTCTCATTACCTTACTCTGAGTGGATTGGTAATAAATTAAATTAATTTTCCCCAAGTCAAGTGTTTTTCCCATGATTGTGATTGATGAGTAAATCTCCCTGTTCTTATCTCAACCCATGAGCCTTTTGTTATATTTTCTCTCCCCTGTCTAGCTGGGTGGGGGGAGTTATAGAGCAGCTTTGGTGGGAACTTGGCATCCAGCCAGGGTCAAGCCACCACAAAATGTAAAACATATCCTGAGATCAAAGATATATATAGCTGGGCTAGCACATAGATGATTAGAAAAGTTTCAAGTAATTTGAGAAATCTAACTTGAAACACTGTGAAAACACAGAGTGAGAAGTAAGTTCTTTACAGTTATATATGCATGTCCTAGGAAGTCATCTCTAGCCCCTAAACCAAGAGGTTTCATGTAGCTCACACACATCAAAGCTACCCCTTGCAGAGTGAACTTACCCAGCAACATTATTATAGCATATGATTACCTCACAACCCTTTGCAGCGTGTCATTACTCATTCACCTGTCTAGCATAACAACAACCCCGGTGCTTTAAAAACCTACAATAACTCCAGGAGTCAAAATCTGTGCTGCTGCAAGCTCTCACCTCTCTTAGACTTAAGATCCCAAGTGCTTTATCTTCTGCCATCCCTAAGAAGGAGGTTTTCAACGCATCATGCCACCTGTAGCCTCAGAGGAAAGACGTGCATTGAGCTGTACAAAACCTCAAACATAACAGGAGAGTGCACCTTGCTTTGAGACTGTGTATTTATCGTGACAAAGTAGTATCATAATGGAAATGTGGTGTCCAGGTAAAGCTACATCAACTGGAAGGTGTCTTTCTGGCCAGGAATAAAATGAGAAAGGGCTTCTCTGGTGCCATGTGCAATATTAAGAAAAAGGTCTCGTTAGCTAAATACTAATGAAAAAGGCTTACCCGGCACCAACACAGTCTCTGTCACAGTTCTCCAACAATGAGCATCTTAGTTCAGGAGTGAGTGGCCTAAGCACTCCTGAAAGCAGAAGCAGTGGCAATGAAGGTGATCCAACTAGCAAGGAGGAAGAGGAACAATAGCCTCCACAAAGGCTCCCTGAGCAGGTGGTTTAACAGCCCCTTTGTGAGCTTTTTCAGGTTTCTCTCCTGATTTGTTGCCTTCTGCTTCCAGAACACCCGTTTTTGCTCTGCCTAGATGGCCAGTTCTCTTCCTGATGGTGGACAGACCACGGACTTGACTGTGCTTTTCTTACCCAGAATGTTTAACTTTTAATGGGTAACTTGACCTTTTCTGGTCAGAAAACACTACCTTCTCCCAGCTGTCTCAGGATCTGGCCACTTGTGGCACAACTGAGGTTTATCCCTCAGGTGATTCGGTGATAAGAAGAAAAAAAAATAGGCATGGTAATCCTTGACAGTATCTCGAGGGACACAGTGCAGTGTGTTAACTGCCTTTCCCTATTCTTCTCATACAGACCTGCATCCCAAGGACTTTGCAACTTCAAAGAGGCCTGGACTAGTCTCCCTTTGCAGACCCTCTGGAGAGAAGTGCTGAGTGGGATGGCCCGCCAGCTGGCAGCCAGATTTGAGGTGAGAAGGTTGTGACATAACGTTATCACTACTGACCTATGTAGCACTGCAGCAGCTTTTTGCAGCGGGAAGGGAAGTGAAAGCAGTGAGTGAAGGGGAGGAATAGCTAGCCTGCATATCCTTGTGAGGATGACTGCATTGGTGCTTCCCAACTCCATCTTTCTGAGCTGCTGCAAAATGGGGTAGCTGGTGGTACATCAAGTGACACTGGGAAAGTGAGGATGACTTTACAAAACAAAATGTCACCCCAGTGTGACAAGTGGTTTGGCATGATTTGCTGTTGGAATGACTGATTATTATGGACTGCCCCTCCAATGTCCAATTATTTAAGGTACCTGCTCCTGCTTCAGAAGTATGACTCCATGAATGGTCTGTGCTTCTCTCTCCCCTCAAGCCAGTAAAAGGAAAACCTGATACTCCCCAGAAGCAGTCTTGGACCCTGTTCCCAGGGGGGGATAACTGGCTAATAACTCCAGTGCACCCTGTGGTAGGGAGTGATGTGGAAGAATGATGTGTCCCTGAAAGGTGGGCCCTCAGCCAGATCTTCCTTTTCACCCCACAAGACAAAGTACTTTAGATGACTGAAGCAGAAAACAGGTTACCATTCACAGACAGACCTTGCAATGCATCTGACTTGAGATGCAGGGGACAGAAAGAACCAGAGATTTGATGATGACCTTGCCATCAAAAGTCTGTTGCAGCTTTGTACAGCAAGGACACAACTCTTCTTAGCATAAAGTGGTTATGACCAATACAACTTCTACTGTAGATTGCTATGTCACTGGTTGCCAGCCTGATTTTCTGGAGTTGGAAAGATTCTCGGAGAAAAATGATGTCTTCTGCTCCTTTTCGTTATTATAGCTAGCTACTAGGATTTCTTCTGTGAACAATACACCATTATTCTGATACAAATATATTGTTTTCCTGAAGAGCAGAAAGTAAAACTGATTCTTACATGGAGTGAGCACTGCTGGCACCATCTAGTTTTGCAGTGGAGGAGGGAATCCTACTTTCAGCACTTCAGTTCTCTTTATGATCAGTCCTATGCACTGTTACACGCTAGATGATTTGAGTCAGGGAATATGATTCTTCTTAAAGTTTTTTGATTCATTCTCTATTGTGATTCCTAATTTGAGTGAAGAGTTCTTGGGAGGACTATAAAATCAGACAGGAAGCCAAATTACATGAGAAAGAGGAAAAGACAGCACAAGAAGTAACTTTATACTGTCTAAAATTATTTTTTCAACTGTTTCAATCTCCTTTACATGTGTGCTACTAGAGTCCTTAGTTTGTATTACAATTGTACAGTCATAAGACAGATTGTAGTACAGAATCTTTCAGATGAAAAATTAGTAGGAACAGTATTTCTAATGTAAGATGCAAGTATTTCTTAAACCAGTTCCCTAAAGCACAGCTTTTGTTGCTGGTAACTCTTTTTTGTAAACATGCCATTCCCATCCCTCTGCTCTGCTGCTAATAATGGTTGGAAAGAAAGTACAACCTAAGATAATTTTATTTTTAAAGCTTTCTCTACTTCATTTTCTCCTACTCACAGTAGCGTTGGTCCACTGTGCACTCCCAGAAATGCATTGTCATTGATAACTTCCAGGTATTTGTTCTTGTGCAGATAGCTGCAGAAACAAACAAAACACAGTGATTTGGAAATTGTTCTCCATAGGTTGAAGAAGATCTTTAGTTTACTTGCCTAAACAGATCCACAAAAGCAATAAGGGCCATTCTATCCCAACAACATACTGAAGCATAATCAGTTACTTCATTTTCTGTGTACCCAAGGAACAAAATAGAGGTTTGCCATTTTGAAAATAACTTAAATTCCTCAACAAATAATAAATAAATAAATATGCAAAATAAATCATCTTTGCTCCAAATTCTTTTTGTCTCTCTATCATACACATAGAGACACATGCACATAGCCTGTATCTTCAGGTAAATATGTGTAAGGATGAGGTGAAATACATTGTTTTGCTTTCATCAGAATGAGGTATGGGGAATTACATGTTACTTACAGGACACATCATGAACAAACATGAAAATAATTTCCTGCTTGTTTTGGGTTTGATAATAAGAGTTTTAAATGCTTTAAAATCTCCATAGCCAAGTGGAGGCTCCCATATACAGGTCAACACTTAAGAATGAAGTTTTGTTTTAAGAAGAGCAAAAGAGGGATAAGGAGGCTGAATCTGAAGGAAAAAATAATATAATACTTATGTAAAAATAAATAATATTCTAAAATCTTGGGAAAACAATGAAGAATTTCCCGAGTAGCCAACACTGTCCTGAAATATGGAATGCTGCAAACTTCTCCCATCATTACATGACTGATATAATCAAGGACCAAAATTGATTCCCATCACTCTGGAAACTGATATATAAGAAAGTGTAGATTCCAGAAGTGGGGCATTTACAGAGTTGAGTTAAAGCTGCATGATTAAAAACAGGCAATGCAAGGCTACTAACCACTCAAAATATTAACATGACCCAAGTGTAACAATCAATGTTAAATTCAGTTCTTTGTTTCTAGATTTAAAAGTGACTGATCTAGAATGAATCTTGATTTTTTTTTTTTTTTAAATCTGAATTCCTGTTTACCATGGTCAGAAACTGTCATTTGAGAAACTTAAAAATACATGGATTATTACTGCAGGTAATTCAGTCACGTTCCAAATTGCTTTAGAGAGACATTTCTGTCCAAGACTTTTGTTCTTGATGGCCGGATAGAATTTATGGGTTTTGTGGCAAGACTTGGAAGAAATAATTGGCTTCAGTAGTTCCACAGTTGCAGATGTAGGAAGAGAAAGCATAAATTAAAAAACCTGCAGGAGCAGTAGAAGAACAGGCATCCTGCTTTTCTGCCAGAGTCACAGTGGAGGTACAGCACTGAGCACATTTTATGACATTCTGTGAAGAGCAGATATACACAGAATGTGATGAAATGGAAAAACAAGAGTTATTTTTATGCATACAGTGTCAGCTTGTGTGTATTAGTTGGGTATGTTTGACACAGAGTTAGATTAAAAACATGGTTTTGGAACAATTGTCCAGCTAAAAACTACTTCACAAAACACAACAGGCATGTTAATTTCCTTGGCCAGGTGCTTCCTTCTGGTTAGCCAGGGGAGGGGAGGGCTGCAGATATAAGAGCTGGATCTCCTAAACAAACAGACAGGAATATGCTGAATTAGCTGAGCAACGAAAAGAGACTGAAGATTAGGTTGTGATATATACATACTTACATATATAGGTGTGTATATATGTACACATGAATACTACTGTGATAATTCTTTCCCTAAGCCAGCAATTAAACCCTAGGTGGTGTTTTTACTTAGTTCAATCAACTTCTGTCACAATGTTTATGAGAGAAACGGCTTGCAGGCATCAAACCTAGTCATGCTTTTTCAGTTATTTTAGATGGAAATTGAAATCTTGTCATGAGACTAAGAATCATTTTCCAAATATAGTAGTCCATGGAGGAGGATGGAGGAGCATCTAGCTCACTTGACTGAGGGGCACTACATAAGCAAGGAGACAAAACAGTCCAAGCATTTTGTTGACATATGATGAGAAAGGACCTGAGAGAGGTTTGAAACAAGGCAGCAAAGGGGATGGTACAGCTGCAGGACTGCACTTCAGGGCAGAAATGCAATGCAACCCATTAATGAGGACAACACAGAAAATTGCCAAGGGAAGTTGTCAAGGGGATTGTATGTTCCCCTTGTTGAAATGATGGCAAAATGATCAATGCTATAAAGGCCCTGAAGGACAATGGTGCCTAGGCAGAAGAGACTTGTAGCACCTGTGACTATCCCAGTTATAAATTTTACCTATTTTCTATACAGTTGAAAGGTAAAGTCTAATGGCCTCGGTAGCAAATCACAGATTAAAGAATGAGGCTGCAGTCTATGAGCAACAACATGGTCCACAAACTGCAATATTACAGGTAGCTCAGGTCGAGCAGAAGCAGGAGGAGGAGCTCATAGTGACATAAGTATGACAACAGTGGGTGACCCAGGCCCAACAACTGCAAGCGTCAGGATTGCTTGACATTTCACCAACAAGGGTACAGGGCTGGTGGGGGCCTTGTAGTGCAAGAATGAAGAAAAAGAAGATGACTGCAGATGAGAACCGTAAAGCACTGCTCAAGAGGAGACGATGCAGTCCTCAGTCCAACTAAAGGACACAAACTTTGCAGACAGCCTTATGGAGGTCATGCTTCACAGGGTAGATAAAAGTAGAGAAGATCCCAATGATAAGATCAGCAGCAAAAGAGAGAATTAGGAGAAAAAACAACAATATTGCCCAAGTGAATCCAGGTGACATTGCTGCTCAGAATTTAAACATAATTATCTTAAAAAGAGGAATTTCCTAAAATTTCAGAGTGCAGTTAGCAGAGAAATGATAAGATGCCCAGACCAGACCTATTAAAGAAATTAAGGGAAAGGAAAGGAGAAAGAATTTGATACTACTGATGCAGGCAGTAATACCTCAAGCAGAGAGGGATGTTTGGTACTCTAACTACTACAAACATTTTAAAGCTAGCTTTTGATGTAGCTAGGAAGGCAAAAAATACAATAGAAATCTTGCCATAACAGATTTCAGAGCGTGTCCATGAAGTTGCTGGGACCTGTGCCCATTGTGCCAGTTAGTGGCAAAGATACAAAGGTCAAACCTTTCCTAGTTGTAAGTTTTGTAACAAAACCACCATTTGAGGTGATGGCTATGGAGATAATTGAATTGACTCAGAAAAGTGCAGAAGGCCACTATTTTATCTTTGTGCCAGAAGAGTCTTTCAAATTCAGAGAGCTGAACTGGTGTTTAGCTGTAAAAATAATGAAGTCAGAGCAATTGTTTCTTGGTATGGAAAAATCAAGTGAAAATTTTAATCCCATCCTGGTTGAAGTCATTGGCAAATTTTTCTGTAACATTCGCTACATATGAGCTTATGTTGATCACCATGGTGAGAAATGAGAAGTAAATGCACTTCAGCTGGGTTACACAACTCAGATTCTTAGGGAGCCAAACCAGAGTAACACTTCTGGCATGTCATTCATTGGACATTACCCATGGCTAAAGCTTTGTTTCTTACAGAGCAAAATAGCTTCATCTTCTCAGCTATTGTTGTTTGAAATAAGTGTTCATTCTTTAGAAATATATGGCATTCTAGTATCACCTGACATTTGTGTTTTCTGAGAACTGACTTTAATATTCTGTAAATGACAACCTAGTCACTTTTTTTGTGAGCTTTTGCTTCAGTTTGCAAATTTCGTCATGATTTTGTCTGCAAATCTAATACAAAAATTATTAAAACTGGAGCAAGAGCTAAGAATTAATCCAAGATTTCAATCAATATCTAGGTTGTAGTTTTGAAGGACACAAAAACCTGCCTGACCTAATAAAACCTGTCTGCTTTAGTAACTAGACATTTTACAGCCAGATAATTGCTTGTCCAATTTTGAAATATTTTCCCCTGATATTTGAACACCATAGTGAGTGATAAACCTGAAATATAATAGTTTACATATGCGATAAAAATCTTCAAACTTACAAATAGAAACAGCTAGCTAGAGACTTTTGGGAAGTTCATAACCATGTGTTACCAAGGGTGGGCTGCAGTGTTAGCTGCTAGTTTTCACATAGATGACTCAGGCCCATCAAAATGTACAATTTCCTGATGCTAATTGATGTCAGTTGTTTAAGCCTTTTTATTTTGACAGGTATCTCTGTTAAATGGAAAGAAAAAGACTTTGGTAAATATTAATTTGGCAAAGAAAGTTTCTGTATAGCCAGTACAGCTCCTTCTAAGAGTGCCTTTAATCCTGTTGTTACTGATAGCTAAATGGTATAGAATGTCATTTAAATACACCGCAGAAAATAAAAACCACAACAGTGGTACTCATGTGTCTAAACAAATGTTGGAAGTCTTGGAAATCACATGGGTAAAATGAAACATCTATCCTCAGTGGGGACACCAGACTAATAGTAATTTTGGAAAGTTGGTGGAAGGCAATCAGATAGACATGAATACCACAATGCCAAGTACGCAGGAAAGCTGGAGTAGTAAATGCTGAATCTAGAGTAGGATATGATGATGGTTTTATAATGCTGTAAGTAAAAGAAGGCTTTTTGGTTTTCTTTTTTTTCTTCTTTTAATCAAATCACATCAGTAAGCTGACTATGCCAGTGGCTAATACAGAGTCTCTATGGACTCAAGATCCAGGGATAAGTGGGAAAAATACTGCATTAAGTCTCAGTCTTACCAGAAAACAACATGACTGCAGTCATGAGCAGGATCTTCTGAGGACATGAAAAGTAATAGGGCATTTCAACTGCTATGTAAAACAGGACAATGTCATGTCAGGGCATGACACAGATACTGAGTATTCAGACATTACCAATGCATGCTTCATAAAGCAACAGGTTAGAGAGTCCACATGAGAAAAAGCAACTTTCGATTTCAGCTTAAGTAAGTGGCACACACGCTCTGTTTGAAAATGTTACAGTCTAAAGTCTGTTTTATAAGAGCAACCACCAGGTACTATATTCAGCAACTCTGTAGGACCAAAAAAGCCAAAGAGTACACCACAGCTATAGTATCCAAAAAGGAGAAAAAAAAAATATATATATATATATGAGAAAACTTCCTTAAAAATAAACAAATGTATGAAAGTTAAATTATTGAGGGCATACTGGGAGCTCTTTAGGAACACCGTTTTGGAGATACAGAGCAAACATGAAAAACATGAGATGGCAAAAGAAAAACAAAATCCTGAATATTCAAAATCTTCATCTGAGATGAAAAAAGCTGGAAAGTTTGAAGACACTGTTACAAAATATTTTATTTTTACCAAAAGTGTATTTTCTTCTGGGGGTGAAGGACATGAATGGCGAATGCTGACCAGCTACTTCAAGTAACTAACATACAGTTCCACATACCTTTCTTTTTTTCAGTGTTAAAGATTTCTATTTGTTTTATTCCATAGTCCAAGGTCATTCATACCATCCCCCCATATTGTAGCTGGACACACCTTTTTCGGTGTTTTCCTTAAACTGGATTATTTCACTTATAAGTTTTTACTGCAGTCCCACAACCAATTTTATTAGCACAGGGAGTGATGGAATAAGAATGAACAGCCAGATTAGGGAAAAAGGGGGGCTTTGCAAAATTTTCTTCCAAAGAATCACTTAGTTAAAAACAAAGTAAAGTTACCAAAGTTCCTAGTTGGAATACTTCACTGGTTTATGGAATTGTGCATTACTTGATACTATCTGCTTGCTTGTTTTCAGCTTCTGATTTTAAAATAAGGTAGCAGAGCTTAACAAACATGGAGAAAAATAATATGTTTCCACACATTGAAGTATCACCACTATAGTATTAAATGGGCTCTGGACATGTAACATGTTAATGTATCTGTGCATCCTGTTGGATTATGAAATGCAGGTTAAAGAAAGGGAGAACGGGCAAAAGAGATGCATTGGTAAATGAGCAGCATTAAGGATTAATCATATGTTTTTTCTACACCATTGTTTATATTGACTCTGAGCTAATCCAAGTACTGTAAGTGAACCCTGTGAGTGTATACCAAAGTAAATATATTCTCTTGGAGTTTATTTTTGTAATTAGATTTTGAGATTGCCGACTTTCCATTTCAGTAATTTAGATAGCTCTGTAAAAGCTCATCACAAATATATTTGCCATTCACTGGAAATATGTTTTAAAAACATCTTCTTTCCTCACCACTTTCTTTACAGAAATAAACACTGCACAAGTCTGCAGGAATGATGCAGTTCATGGACCTTAACGATGTGTTAGAATGAGGGATTAAAGTTCAGATGAATGCTGTTCAGTAAAAGTCTCATTCAGCCCTTCATTTCTGGGTCTTTATGTCCCTGCCTTTGTAAAACATATACAGCAATACTATGGTTTGCTGTAAAACACAGACCTTTGTTGGATGAGAAGATTTATTAGGTAGTGCCATTATTCAGTATGATAATGGAAACCATTTATGCATGGTTCCACACCTATATCTGCATTGTTTTGATGTCTTTGAATTGTATAGGTCTTTTAATACTGCAAGTGTGGTAGAAAGGCACACTGCACGGTAGAAGGTACCCTCCAAGATTCCCAAAATATCTTCTGATTTATGGATGGAATATGGAGTCTTTGATTGACTTGTCAAAAATTAATGATTGTTTTTGATTATCTTCCTCCTTAAGGTCATCACTCAAAACCCATTAACATTTCTTTCCCTCACTCTTTTCCTCTTAGTTTCTTTTTGCTCCTAGTTTCAGGTCCAAAGGACCTTGGATCAGATCCCAAGGAAAACAGGTACTTTCTTTGCTATACAGTGGTAGATAAACAGGATTTCAGGTTAGAAATGTCAGCATACAGAAAATGAAATATTTGTCTTTTGCATTAACTTAATCCTGCTGCTGGAAGCAACAAGTCTCCAAGCTTGCACTGAGCAAAATTATGCCTTATCTTGGCATAGGGTAACCTAACTACTTCAGAAAATTAGTTTAGAAATTTCAGTGTAGTTTATCAAACAGATAAAAGCTTCACCATTGATGTTCAACTCCTTAGTTTGCCTTGTAAATCTGGAGCAGTGCTTTGCTCCAAGTAAATGTCATGATTTAATTAGAAGAAAACTGTTTGTTGTAGTAAACCATTTTTACTGCTGGTAGATAAAGCCCTGAAAGTAAGCCTGGTTTTAGTTCTTTTGTGTGGTTTTTTTTTTTATAATTTGCTTAATTAGTGTATCATAGCCAGGCCGTGGAAAGATTCGCTTAGAATCATACAATGTCTCAGGTTAGAAGGGACCTGTAAGGATCATCACGTCTAACTCCTTGCTCCTCACAGGACTACCTTAAACTAAACCATGTGACTAAGAGCATCACCCAGATGCTCCTTGAACTCTGACAGGCTTCGTGCTGTGACCACTTCCCTGGGGAGCCTGTTCCAGTGACTGACCGCCCTCTCAGTGAAGAACTTTTTTCTAATGTCCA
>JANZLQ010000032.1:308908-339580 GCA_026212715.1 Elanus axillaris
TCTCCCCTGTCTAGCGAAGAGGGGGGGGAGTGATAGAACGACTTGGTGGGTACCTGGCGTCCAGCCATGGTCAACCCATCACAAGTGGACACAGATAAAGCTGAGCATCAGCCTGGATAAAGCCCTGAGCAATCTGGTTGGACCTTATAGTTGGCCTGACTTTGAGCAGGCATTGGACTAAAGGCCTCCTGAGGTTCCTTCTAAATTATATGACTCGCTGATTCTAGGGAGTGAATTCGGAGATGGCAGAGAAGTTCTCTGCATCAAATAGCCATGCACAGGATGATAGATTATGGGCCAGTCACCAAGAAGAAGAAACAAAGGTGGGACAACTTTGTCTCAAGACTGCTGACATCAATGAGCAGTGCAGTGCAAGGGTAGAGTCTTTCAATGTGACAAATGTTGACGTGAGGCAAATAGGCTGCTGGCTGTGATTTACGGATTGTATCCGTGCATGTGTTTACACACAAAGGAGGTGACAAAATAGAAGTCCCTCTCATATCACACAAATACTAATGTTTTGGTGAAAGTCCATCCCTACTCTAGAAATGCCACAGGGTCTCCAATGAAATGAATTACAAATCATGCTGGGAGCCGGAAACAAATTTTTAGCCAGAACCAGCAATATAATATGTTCATTTGTTATGAATGAAACCATTTCTCATATTTTGCAAACTGAAAAAAAAAAGTTTTATAGCCTTATTTATTGTATCTACTTCAGTAAAGGTGTGTTCTTATCCAAAAATGCCTGGTATGCCTTCCCATAGCTATATCAGGCTATAAACAATGGGATGATTATGTGCAGTTCTAAAATGTAAGTGGTGACGTAGCAAAGGTGCAAGAATATTTTCATTTCACAAGATTTTATACACAAAGACAGAATTTTGGAGAAGGAAAGTGGTTTTTAATAAAAGAGCTAAAAGAATAATATCAGAAACAGAACTTACATCCTAGAGATGTTGGGGAGATTGGAAAAAGCGTCACTTGGAATTGTTCTTAGATGAGTCTCCATAAACCTCCTATAGAAATAAAAGTTTGGCAGTTAATATACTTTGGTAAGTACAATTTAACATTAAAAAGTCCTATACAACTCCAGCTCTGCTCCAATATTTCTATTCTTATCTTCCTTTTTCTCAATGTTTCTATCTTTGCCTCATTTCTATTCCTTTTTCATTATGTAGCTTGGTTTGCTCCCTCAATCTAAATTACAACCTTCTGCATCATCTCTCTTAGGAACTCCGCATTCAGTGGTAATGATGGACCTTCCAAAACTCCAGAGCATGACCTGCAAACATATTTCTCCATTGAATTAAATGAAGTATTAAGAGTATAAGCATTCTTTTAATCATTTCAGGCTCCACAAAAATATCCCATCCCTCATTCCGAGCAAGAAATTCAGGTATACCAGCCGAAATGGAATTAGAGCAATTGCATACTACCTCCACAGAATTCTTCATATACTTTGTAATAAATAAAAACATTCTTCCTCCCTAAACCGCTGATGTGGGGATGGCATGTACATTGTTATTTTTTAACTTAAGCCCAGTTAAAGATGCACTTCAGGAGAGCATAGAATTAGGTATCTTACCCAGCTGCAGGAGGTTTCAGAAAAACAGGCAATATTTAAGGGAGATACTTATCAACAGCCAATTTCTTAACAGAATGAATCTCTAGCAGACTGACTCCTCCAAAAATGGAGAAAATGCTTTGGAAAATTACCCTATAATGTCTGTTAAAATTACAGTTACAACCTGTCATTGCTGGATGAGGTAATCTGGTTTTCCAGTACATCTGGGAATAGAATTATATAATTTGTAGTTAATCAATAGCCTGAAGAATAATCAAGAACAAATGATGAACTTTTCCCATAGCTCCTATTTAAGAACAGTTCAGTAGAAAAGAATGAAAAAAATTAGGCTGATTTCTTAATTTTGTTTTCTGTTTCATAATATGAACTATCTGATTATAATACTTATATTTGATTTACACAAACAATATTATCACCTTAACATTTATCAAGCTTCTGAAACTTGCAAACAAGAAATACAAATATGCATAGAAACTCTTAAAATTTTGATCTTGAGTAAACATATAAATTAAGAGAATGTACACTCCTGTCATCCCAGGGGAAGTCTCTGTCTGCTTCCCAAGTATACCTCCCTTACTCCATATACTTGTTACAAGAATGAGCAAGGAGAACCTAAAGATTTCTATTTTTCCAACAGTGGGCTGATGTTTCTCTTGACCTCAATCCACCCAGCTCCCACCGAGCCCCCAATCAGGGGAATGTCAGTTGGTCCAGAGGTATACTTGCCTATTCCCATAGCACCCTGACACCCATACCAGTGCTCTCCCATCCTTCTCCTTCCTCCACTTCATCCTACTGCTTCCTTCTATTATCACAGTCCTAGACAAAATATTGGTAAAAAACAGCTGCTTAGTCCAGCACAGCCTGCTGATCTTGCTGTTGAATTTCAACATCTGTTTGTATTTCCAGGCCTTTCAGGAGGCTGACAGTGACGACTGAGGAAGTTCTGGTTTCAGACAGATTTTAACAAGTCCTAAAGTAGAACAGCGTGAATAAGGGACCTTGACAGGCTGGAGAAATAGGCCAACAGGAACTTCATGCAGTTCAACAAGGAGAAAGAGGGAAGTCCTGCACCTGTGGGAGGAACAACCCCAGGCACCAGTACACACTGGACGCCAACTGTCTGATAAGCAGCTTTGCAGAGAAGGACCTGGGGGTCCCAGTGGATGCCAAGTTGAACATCAGCCAGCAATGTGCCCTTGCTGCAAAGAAGGTTATTGTTTTCTTGGGCTGCATTAGGAGGAGAAAGTTTCTCCTAAGGCTTCTCCCTGAGACCTGTTAGAACTCAGAAGCCCAGAAAAAGATAGTTTAAGCCATTTCCAACTATCCAAGCTTACTTTTAACCTCTCTTATATCCCTCTCACCCTCTGTTCACCTACGAAATGCTGACTCACACAATAGTTCCCATCACCAGTCATTACAGAAACTAGTACTTAACCTATCATAATTCCATGTTCCAGAAAAGCAAGAATTTAAACACCATCCTGAGTCTCTTCTTGACCTCCTGCTCTGATGTCAGACATTAATCCCTCTCTTGTTTTTGCCAGATAATGAACAGTCAGACCCATCATTCGTGGGCTAAGTGACCTTACATTAATCTTTTATTGACATACCTGAAATTTACACATCCCATCAGAGAAGCCTGGAAATCCTGGATAATATTTATGAATCAATTGTATCAAACTTGCTGTATTATGAAACGACTCTGCATTTATAAATTTCTAGACAAGGTTCCTAATATCTCAAGAATAGACACAATGAAGAAACGTAGCCTTAAAGGCTGCATTTTGACTGAATGGCTGGTAAATTATGTGGTTTGGGAGTGGGAGTATCATATTTCTTCCTATCTATCTGCTAGAGTTTAAAGACATACCAACATTCTGCAAATATGACAAAAACCCATATGGGTTACAGGATGTGTTTATAAACAGACTCATAAAGAAAAGAGAGAGTAAAGTATAAATAGAAATCTTAGGCAGAAGAAGAGAAGCAGCAGCCCATTTCATGACAAAAACTTGATTGTGAAGTGAAACAGCATGAGATTGTCAGCAAAGCTAAAAGACTCCCAAGTTCATGTAATACACCTACTACATAAACAACATGCTAAATAATAGCATGTAGCATATACTGACAAAGTAATTGGTGTTTGTTAGCTGCCATTCTTCAACTACTTGCTGTCTTAAGAGATGGCTGACTTGAGTTCAAAGAGTCAATGATTATACAGAGCATCATAATGTGGAGTCAACACAACAGGCCTGGGGTCAGGGCCAAACTTTTAAGCCAGCCTTTGCATACATCCACCTCCTAAAGCAATTTAAAACTCTGCAGAAAATATCAGTGCTTGAGTCCCTGTTTGCCAAGTGTGAGTCTGTGGATAATTATTGTTTGGGGACCACCAGGCACATTACAATGGTGTGTAGAAGGCTGTGGGATGGACAGTAATTCTTTAGAGTGGGAAGAAGACAGGCTGAGAAAATTCTCAACCAGAACAGTCTAAGGTGGATCAAAAATTAGAGTAATTTAAATAAATAGACTAACTTTAGTTTAGCCAAGTCTAACTGCATATAAAGATTACAGGCTCACCAACTGTGTTAATATGCTCTTCAGGCTGGGAAAGCAACAAGTTTTGGAACTTAAAGCCCAAAACCAGAAACAAGAAAGGAAAGACAGGTCAGGACTTCCAGCCTGCCAACCATAACATACAGTATGAACATATGATGAATAACTGAGAATTCATTATATTAATGCACTATGATTCTTCCTGTCTTACATGCATTAGAAACTTTCTTTAAACCTGCATGTTTGAATTTGAAATTTAGCAAGTGAGTCCAGTATCCAGACAGCCACAGTATGTTAATGAAGAAAGTAAGCTTTTTCAGAATAAAGGAAAAAACTTTACTGGGAAACAATGCATTAGTTTTCCAAGTGAGAAAAACTGTAACTATAAGCACTTACATATTTAATAGGCTCACTTAATTTCCTTTCTATATTAAGGCAAAGACAACATATATGAGAATGTTCAATACCATTTAATGAAAAAATTGCTCCTGTGCTAACCGGAGTACTACTGCTGATTTCTACCTTTATTTTCTCATTCACATTAGAAGTCTCAATAAATAGAGAAAAAATCTTCACTCTTTATTCCATAAAATCTTTCAAAAAGAAGAAGCCAAAGTCTGAGGTCATTTTCATTACAAACATGCTATCAATATTTGCAAAGATACAAAATCATACAAATCACATTTTTGTGAAATGAGTCATTTCAAAAATGGCAAGAAAATTTTCCAGAAAAATATTTAAATTTTATAGGATGACATTTAGTTTGCATTTTCTTAGTTTCATAGGTCAGAAAGTCAGTTTGAAGTTTTTAAAATTTTCTTTCTGCTTTGATATTTACACCAAAAGTTTAGCCTGTATGTTCCTGAAAGATTCTACGTTGCATGTATCAAGAAAATGAAACCTCAACAACTGATAAGAAACATTAGACTGCTTGTGCAGAACTTTGCATTTTCGCTTTCCTCTGCCCAAAACATCTGTTAACCTGGAATGTAAAGAGTTTCTTGGTCAAAAATCAAGTACTACTTGATTCAGCTAACAACTGAAAAAACTCCCACTTTAAACCCCTTCTGACTTTCCCAAACAATCTTTAGCAAAGACCCTGTTTCTCAACATTAGCCTAATTATTTTCATGAATGAGAAAAAGAAGCTTCTTTTAAAAGTAAAAGACCACATAGACTTCAAGTATTTTATAACTGCATTGAAACAACCCTGTTTCTGACTAACTCAGAATACAGGTATACATAAATGGAGATTGTGAAGTATTCAAACTTAAACATATTTGCTTCATCTTAATGACCATACAGTATCAACGCACAGAGCATTACCCAAGCATCTAGTAGATAATAATGTTGCCTTTCCCTTAAGCACTCTTTTTCTAGTACTGCTGAGCACTGACTCATTGTTTGTGCTTTGCTGTTCTATGACAATTCATCTAGTGTTCTATTTGATAATGTAACCGGGAACTTTTTTCTTGGGGTGGCTGGTGCCTACACTCCTATCAGTTAGGAGCTATTGAATGATGAATGAACATTTTGTTAGTTTCAGTATTAATTAGTCCTATCTCTTAAGAGCCATAAGAGTAGGCAGCTTAAGCCAGGCATAAACCAATGAAACTAGAATCAGCCCTGTACACTAAGCAAGTGGCATTAATTGCAATGTAATTAGTGATGTTAATTGCCTTCAGTATATTCTGTTGAATCACAGGCATTTTTTTCACATTTTAGACAGCACTTTTAAAAAAAATCTATAAATAGAAATCCATTAAAATATGCAATTTACATCTAGCTTAAAACAAGGTGTGCTACTTTTGGCTGGGATGCACTCTATTTTCTTCACAGCAGCTAGTATGGGGCTATGTTTCGGATTTGTGCTGGAAACAGTGTTGATAACTCAGGGATGTTTTCGTTACTGCTGAGCAGTGCTTGCACAGAGCCAAGGCCTTTTCTGCCTCTCACCCCACCCCACTAGTGAGTAGCTGGGGGTACACAAGGAGCTGGGAGGGGACACAGCCCGGACAGCTGACCCCAGCTGACCCCAGGGATATTCTAGACCATAACATGTCATGCTGAACATATAAAGCTGGGGGAAGAAGAAGGAAGGGGGGGACATTTCGAGCGATGGCATTTGTCTTCCCAAGTCACCGTTACGCATGCTGGACCCCTGCTTTCCTGGAGATGGCTGTGACACCTGCCTGCCCATGGGAAGTGGTGAATGGATTCCTTGTTTTGCTTTGCTTGTGTCCAATGTTTTTGCTTTACCTGTCAAACTGCCTTTATCTCAACCCAGAGTTTTCTCAATTTTGCTCTTCCAGTTCTCTCCCCCATCCCACCAGAGGGTAGTGAGAAAGCAGCTGTGTGGGGCTTAGTTGCTGGCTGGGGTTAAACGACAACACAAGGTAAAAGTAATAATAATAGAAATAAAAAACAATTTCACAAAAATATTCCACTAATAAATCAAGATTAGAAAAACAGGAGAAAAGCTTTGCTCTTATATATGAAACAATACTAACTCTTCATACAGGTTATAGTTCTTGACTATCCATTTAACAGACCTCTATTTTAATGTTAAGCAAAGCCATAATTACATCTCAGAAGCCAGAGGTTCCTCACTTCCATTTGCGCATTTTTTCGTTAAATGCTAAATACAGTTAGAGAAAGACTAGTACCAAGGAGTTAAAGCAAAATCCAAAGGAAACTGTTTATAATCCCAGTTCTCTTTTGACAGCACATACGTAGAAGAACAGAATCTGGCCTATGACTTACAGAAGTCAGTGTTCAGCATATAAGGAGGTTAAACTGAACTTTTGATAGGTATTTAATTTCTTACAGGTGACCATTTTCAAACATTTGAAATTGGTGAATATCCGAAGTACCTAGCAACCAGGACCAGAGAAACATCAAGGGATTTTCCATTTGAGAGGTACAGGCAATCTGTGTGTACATGTAAATTCCACAGTCTCTGTCTACTTACATTTGACTATTTCATTTCTATTACTGTCTTATGTTAGAGCAAAAATATCCAGGGAAAAATGCAGGAGAGATATACATCCACTTCAGTCATACCTATTCATCCGATAACTATACTACCAGAGTACACTATGTAGCTAAAACACTATTAGAGTGAAACTAATAGTTGTGATGTGCTTGAATACATGAAAATCTAAAGACAAAACATTTCTATTGCTCTCTGGCTTATTTGGTAAATAACTTGAAAGCTTTATTTCTCATTGCTGAGGAATCCTGACTCAGTGCTGATGGTCTTACAATAGCTTGAAGGCATACATAATATATATCTAATACCTTACACTAAACATAGTTGTAAAAAGCATTGGGGTTTTAAAAAGATTTTTACAACTGCATTTAGCTACAAGCTTCTCAAAAGTCTGGGGTTTGTTGTGGGGTTTGAGGTGTTGTTTCCCAAGCATGAGACAGTTCATCAAGACAGGGCAGCAGCAGAAGGGTGTCCTTCCTATCTGTCACCTGTGAGAGACTGGTGGGAGGGAGCATTCCTTCTTTGAACACTGACCAAGACTACTCCCCATCATTCTCTGGTACCCTATACCAAGCCCAGATCAGGCTAAACAGCCGTGTCTATCACCTGAGTTTACAGAGCAGAAAAAACCCCTACAGAACAGAGTGGTAAATGAACGAGCTAAACACTTAGCTGCAGAGTAAGACATGGGAGCAATTACATGAGGACTCTGATGGTAGATTTAACTGGGATAGTCAAACCTTGTTACTTTGCTAGATGTTGGTAGAAGTGGCTGGACAGTTTGAGTGTTCAGTTCTTACCTCTCCTTCATGTACAGCCTAGCATATTAATACAAAATTAAATCAACAGTGACTTATATTGGGAAACTGGTCAGGGACCTGGGTGATAGAAAAATGAAACACATTCCTTTCAGCCTTTTCTGAGATGGGATGGTACCAGAAGAAACAGTAAAAATACTGGATTCTGAAGTGACGGGACAGATTCATGGAATAAAAACACATCTGGGCATATAAAATACTAATTCTCAGGTTCAGAAAGTGCATGAACTACAAACTATTACTGGGATAGTATTCAAGGACAATGTCACTACATGTTTGTCTTATTCATGTACTCTTCACAGAACATACTTTGCTGGTCACAGCTGCAGGCAGGAGACTGGGAGAGATGGAGCTTTGGCATGATCCTGCACAGCCACTCCTCTGTACTTACACACACAAGCAAGTGGGCCCAGGGAGCTCTATAAGCCTCGCAAGGTTCAGTGTTAAAGAACTCTTATCCCAGCACATTCTTAATTAATCCTATTAAATGTACAGGTAGTACATGTTAAACATTTCAGAACAGACACACTGTAACAGCTACTTGTGAGAATTTTCCTTTTTTTTTCCCCTTTTTGGCTTTCCACCATCTTAACAGCAGCAGTTTTGCACAGTTTTGACACCCATTCCAGTAAAGTGAGCCTTTTATTTGCTGTATTCCTTCTCCTCCTCTGATTTCATCTATATTTTCTTTTCATTAAGGTTCATACCATGTATAAGTATGACCTTTATATTATATGTAAATGTTATGTTTCAGCAAAATCTAATATCACTTCAACTTGACTACCCATAATAGATACTGTTATGAGGATTTATTAAGAAGATAGGGAAGACTGCAGTGATCAGGCGCAGGGCTCCGTCAAACATACTGACCAGCCCCATTTAATGTGTAACCAACCCCTTTTATATGCTTCTCTGTTTCTTCTTCCTTTGTTCCCTATGATTCCCTTCCCCTGCATATTGCCTCATCAATTTGCATAATTCCACCAATCTACCGTCCCAAGTCCCAATATCCAGTACCCCCAGGTCTGCATCTGTATCAGTTGCAAAGTCCAGGTTGGCCCCTTTTTGAAGTGATGCCTGCAGTTTCTTGATAGCCCATCAATTAGTGTGACTGACCAGGCTGGTTTCTTTTTGTTATTTTGTCATTCTTGTCATTCTTGTTGTTATTGTTTCTCTGTGAGGTCTCCGGCTCTGTATGTTTTGTTTACTGCCTCCCTCTTCCTTAGCATCCCATTTGACAAAGTTCTTGATCATATAATCTTAGGGGAGCAGACACTCTCTTTCCACATACCCTTACAAGTAACTGGTGTGATTGCTCTGCATAATATAATAACACAGAATGATTTCTTAATACTTTTAAACTTTGCATGTCTGAATCCCTCAAACAAAAAAACAACCCCTGCTTTTCAACCTCCTTCATTTAATCAAGCAATGACCCCCCCCCCATGAGAAAATACATATTGTGATGCAAATGGAAACATTTGCCCAACTACAAATATTAAACTGTTCACTTATACTACTTATTCCAATGCCTATTACATTAATTCAGCATTCATGCTCCATTAGATTTCCCTAATCTGTTCTGGGAAGAAAGCTATACAAAGTACGTAGCACTTAGTTTAAAGTATCATTTATTATATACACTAGGTTTTACCCCAGTCTCACACTTTTTCTTTACACTTGTTCATTTCAGTGCACAACAGCCTACCAAAGAACTCCACCTTACCTACAAATTCAGAAAATAAGTCTCTTCTCTTGGATGAGTTCAAGGCTTGATGGTTATTTCTTCCCTTTTACTGTTTCATGGACTTTGAACCTCCTCCCTGGATCTCAATGGTTGCACCATCCCTTCTCACAGACCACTGCTGCACCCAGGCTCACAGAAATCAACTGTAACAAGGGACCTGACCTCATGTTCTAGTAAATGGCAGAGAAGGAAACCCTTCTCGCTCAGTTGCAGCCTGTCTGCAGCAATACCTGCAGCTACTTTGAAGCTGTAAATAAGGAAGCAAAAGGCATCTAGTTGGCCATGCCAGCACTGAGAGGACATTATCTTTTAGCAGGAGCTGAAGGCAAATAATCAGTGAAAAAGCCAAGTGAAACCAACATTCTCCTCAAATATAACTGTTTTCACATTTTCCAGTTAGGAAATATATGAATATATGTCTAACCATATATACATGATTTTAACAACATCCTCAGCAGTATCTCTGATACTACTTCAGTAAGATATATTAGGGAAATAAATATATATTTTACATACTTAGCCTCTTCATTTTAAAACATTTTTCAAATGTCTATGAAACATAAATAAATAGGGACCATCCAAAGCATTTCAGATTAAAGTTACATGATTTATAATTTCAATCATGGCAACAATAGCTACAGTTATTTTAATGAACTATTCTCCACAAAAAGAGAAAAAAAAATTGACCATATGTGAAACAAAATAAGAAATTTTACACACTAATTTCATCTTTCTGAGAAAATGATAAGAAGCAATGACCTTCCAGCTTTTATATGGGAGAAATAACTATGGCAGCTAAGATAACAGCTGCGTAAACAATTATTGACACATTAACTTCTAGTTTTTCATATTCAACTAAAGCCAACACAAACTAAACAAACTTAAAAATATTAAGATTTTTTAAATTCTTATTCTGAAATAAATGCATCATAGTCTTTCAGTGGTGCAAAAATAGCTATAAAAAGGCATTTCACATAGTGAAATGCAAGAGGAGCTTACCAGAAGACGATTACCACCTAGTGCCTAATGCTGGTATGACCAACACGGTAGGAGCGAGGGAAAGACTCGCACAGCAAAGTAACTCAAAAAGTAGGAAATCACTTCTGAATTTGCTATAAGACTGGCTACATAGGTACTTTCCCACAGTTAACTAGCAGCCCAAAAGAATAACATAAAGGATACGTCAAAACTGGTCCAGCCCTAAGAAATTAAAGAAATACTAGAGCCTTTCAAAATGAAAGTGTGCAGGTCAGCATTGGAGACAATTCCATATTGAAAGTAAGTTCTTGGCACTAACATATCCTCTTCTTGCGTACTGAGGTGCATACGGACACTGTCAGACTGACAGGCAAGAATTCAGCTTGGTTACTTGCTAATATATAGTAAACAGAAAACACCAGTCTGTAATGTCAGAGCTTATTCTTGCTCAGTTTGTGACCACCCACTGCTTCTTGACGGATTTGAGTAAAAAATGGAGACTTTACAGGAGACACTGGCTTTACTGAATGTTACCTTCCCTTTATCAGCAAAACAGTAGGTTGCTGATGTCGTTTCATAGATTTCAGAAGTGTCAGTGCTGAAGAAAGCATGCCATTTAATTGCCTACAAGGCAGAGGTATTTAACCCTAAACAGCTGAGATACTGAGAACTGCAAAAACACGGTAAGGAAGAATCCTGTGAGGAACTGCACTAACACAGAGAACTGCTGTAAGGTGCTGGCTGAGCAAGTAAAAACATAATCGGTAACACTGAAATCTGAAGAAAAACCAAACAGGAAACTAGAAACTAGATAGTGGCTTAATGTTTTCCTTAGCATTCATTTTAATGCTAAAGGAAGGTGGCCTTACAAAATGCAAAAAAAATAAGTATTTCTAGGGTGTCATCCATCACTGTGAAGATAACACTTTAATATGCATTTTTAAATTTCTGCACATTTAATTAAAATAATACCCTTGCAATGACACAGTTGTATATCCTAAGAAATGGCAAGAGATAACTACTAATTTTAAAGTTGCATTTTAAATATGTGACTCAGTAAAATCCTGAACTGGATATATCATTAAATCACTTGCCCTCTGTTTTCCAAATACAAAATATTCTCTCAGAAAAAGCAGCGAAGGCCAACACAATTTAAAGAATCTAAAGGAAAGTACTGGGATTTAAAACGGTGACAAGTCACACTTCAACTTACATGAAATTAAAACTGTTTTTTATAAAAATCATATACAACAGCCCTGCATAGTGGTAAGGTCTCTGTAAGGCCTTTGTGTTTAACATTTGAAGGATACAAATTATTTTCTCCACTGATGTTTGCCTTTATGTACAAATACTAAGACTGTTAGTCAACTGTTTAACATATTTTCTCGTTATTCAAGGCAAAGTTGAATAGACAATGAAGTTGAAAATACAATAAAAAACCCACCTCTAAAATAAGTTAAGTAACTGCTTGCTTTTGGGAAATATGTTTCCAAGCCCTACAAACATACCCATAAAATGAGTTCTGAACAAAACTGGGAGCTACCTTTGAAATTTCAGTTCATATCAGTTTAAGATATCGCTCACATTCCTGAAAGGAAATTGTTAATACACTTCACGGTACACAGGGTACCTGTAAACCAGTGTATAACTGCTGTTTCTGCACGAAATAAAGAAAGTAGAAGTCAAGTTAAATACATGATGAGACATCACATGTAAATATCAAACACAGACATGCAGCCTATTCATTGGCCACACTTCTCACAACTGGAGGGTTTTTCCTTGATCTTTGGAAATATCTGGATATTCTGTAGGTTATCATAAGAAATGTCTATGCTTTTAAAAAAAGTGTTAGTTGCAGTTAGTTTATTTTTCAAACAACACTGAGTTGTTTTTGTTTGTAAAAATATTTAACTATTTCTGAGGCCAAAACCAGATTTCAGCTTTCCTAAAATAATTAATTACTTTTCTACCAAACACCATTTTACTTACAAAATCCATTAAAATATCTTAGCAATTGTCTTTCAGGTAATCATTTAGATAATTTTATGCTCAGGCTGCAACATAAAATGCTTCCAAAATACTGCATTTTAGAAATATCTATACTTTTAGAATTTCCTTTCAAATCTGATGCATGTTATTATATTTACCTACATGTTTTGCTTGAAAGGGCATACTACTACTTCTGTAATCCTGCTGTTGACATACAAAAAATCTGCATGTTGACATACACTACATCCAAAAATCAGTCTGTATTATCCTCTCAGTTACAGTGAAATGTTGGAGTGAAATGACTTGTTCATACCCACAATGGTGAGTCAAAGAAAAAACTGTTCTAAGGGTTCTTGAAGTTATTTACAAACTATGCACTGCTTTATTGTACGCCCACACAACAACCCCCAATGAAGTGACGAGCTGAAGAACAGGAATGAGTGACAGTAGGAGACCACAGAGACTACTGGAGATCAAAATAATATTTTCTGAACATCGAATACAATTTTTTTTTTCATTGCTTACCAGTCATTGTATCAGTAGCATTTCTTGTACATTTGTAACATTTAAAATTCCTGTGTCATGGCACAGAAACCCAGCCAGTGCTGGGAAATATACAAGCACAAAACAAAAAGCTATTCCCATTCCCAGTAGAAGCAAGCATTACTCCAGTATACTTTAACTACATACATAGCTTGCTCCACAGAAAAGCAGAGGGACTGCAAATAATTATTTTGTAGATGCTACAAAAAGGTTCACATAAATGAGAATACCACATATTGCCACTAATTTTTATCTTTTCTTTGTCTGTGGAGATGACTAGTTTTGATCAACTTAATAGCAAAAAGTGTTCTACAGCAGAGTTAAAAAACTATTTTAGGAGAGGATTTCAATAGTCGTTTAACAGACTGATTCTGTAAGTGTTGCAGTCCACTGAATCTTGAATTGCTACTGCAGTCAGTTTTCATTATATTGTTTTCTTTTGACATTAAATTTCCAACCCATTACACTTCAGAAGCACACAACAGCCTTATCCTGAACTGAGAAACAGAGATTACTGATATAACTGTAAAAGGAAAGAAAAGGCTTAAATATTACGAAATACTGTAACTACTAAGCAATTGTTTACAGAGTATTTTGCAAAAAGCTAGTAAATTTTCTGTTGGTATCAGTTAAGAAGGCAACTTCTCACAAATCTGACTCGTACAGGCTTTATATATATTTGCAAAATCAAGAAATGTTATTTTCCATAGCATGGGTTTACAGAACCTCAAAACAGTCTAAAAAAGGTGATTATATTTGGAAAACTGGACCATTTCAAGAAGTAGTTTAAAAAATGTAAATTATCTGCCTTCATCACCAACTGTGATGGAATAATCTCACATGTAGTACAGACTACTGTCAACGGCTGATCTGCCAAAACAGGGATGGGTAGCATGCAGTACAATCTCAGTTCCTCAAAAACTTGAAATGCGCTTTTGTAGTCTACTGGGCTTACACATCCTCATGTTTAAGGAATCACATTAAAGAGCCTTGAAGAAACTAAAAAATTTAGTTGTGAAGCTGCTAATAGTATAGCAGCTTGTTAGCCACGCTTAGGTGTCTCTTAAACAGTAGCCAAAATTTTAGAGAGTAGAAAAAGTATCTTGTTTTACTCAAGAATTAAAAATGGTCCCATCTGCAAAAAGCCCATATTATGTCAAGAGCTTCTATTCTATGCAAGATTCTGCAATACAGTGCCCTAATACCTTACCCAAGTCAATGGGAAAAAATGATACCCAGGATTTTGCAAAATCCAATGCTACTGACTCAAGTAGAAGCAATGATAGCACCTACAATAAATGCATTACAATTTAAACATCAACATAGATAATGAGCTGCCAACACAGCTAAAATAAGACTAGTTCTCTCTTGATCTCAAGGAAGTGAGTGTGATCTGTCTGGATCTAAAGAAATCATCATAAAGTAATTTTACGGAAATCTTTTCAACTTGTTTTGAAATAAAAACCAAGGTACCAGAGTATACAGCAATTGCCTCCAGTATCTCCCCATTTAATGAAAACCAACATTTTAAATGGCAGTCTTTAAGAAAAAAACATTGAGCCATACAACACAGAAAGTTTGACCTATTTTCTTTCATGGATAAGGAGATAGTTAAATATAGAGATTGAAGAGCCAGTAAAGCTAATTGAAATGAAACCTAACACTATAACCTAGCATGTTAACTGTATAATTATGTATAATTCAGGAAAGAGTTAAACTACCTTGATGTCACAACATGAAAAGTCTTTTAAGGCTATCTTTCAGCCACAGGTACTAAGATAAAAAAGAGATTGTCTCTGCTCTGACCTCTTATGCCTCTTACTCCTATTTTTTCTTCCTTCTATACCTTTCACTGGATCCATAGATTTCTCTGTTTAGTATCCTTAGCATTGCAATCTTCTATTTTTCTGTAGAAATAGTGCAGATTTCTCTTCTGGTTTTGCCTCTTAGCCCTGGTATCTAAGTGAGAGTCCCATGGGTGAAAGAGTATTTCATGCATAGATTTCTTTCTGACAACTACTAATAAAAATAATACTTTCCTAAAAACACTGGCATACTTTCAGTATGATTGATTCGAAAGGCCTTATCAGTCTCCACTCACGCTGTTCTTTAAAGTTCACAATGATGTATTCTGGTTAACTAATTCTGGACAGACCTACCTGGCTGTATGTGGTCTCTCTGCTGGCCACCTTCCTGAACTGCCCACTGCTTTGCTCCACCTGCACCAGAGGAGTGCATACTCTGAATACGATAGAGAAGAGCTGTGTTTCTGAAATACCAAGCTAAGAGTCTATAAACAGCTGCAAAGAAAGTTCAAATGGGATCGTGAAATTTCAGAAAACAGCAGTCAGAAGGGATTCACTTCCTATAGGGGAAGAGAGTATGAACAGGCTGTAATTGTTTCTAATCAGAGGACAACCAAGTGCCTATAATTGCTGCCACCTCCTTAGCAGAGGTCAAAAAGGCAAACTGAATATTAGGAATTATTAAGACAGAAATACAGAACAAAATAAAGAAAACTGTTTTGCTACTGGTCATGTATATAGCACCTACAAAAGGATCTTCAAAGGTAAAGAATGACTTGCATACAAAAAGTAACTGCATAGCAGCCACCAGCTTGTGCTTTCTCAGATCCTCCTTTTTGCCTTACTAGAAGATGTGCATGATGTTTGCCTTTTTCAGACAACATCAACTTCCTTTAATCATCATGATCTTTCAACGATGATAAAGTAGCCTCACAATGACATTGACCAGCTCCCTCATGACCCTTAGGTACATCCCATCTGGTCCCATAGATTTCTGTGGCCAGTACACTTCGGTGCTTCTTTAGTCTGTCTTCTACTGCAGGTAATGCTCCATTTCCTCCGACTATACTACTAGGTGAAGGGACCTAGGAGGCCTGGGAGCAGATGAAAAAAAAGCCAGTGAGAATGCAGCATTGAGGCCTTTTCCATGTCTTGTCACTAGGTCCCTTGCCCCCCTGAGCAGTGGGGCCCACAGTTTCTCTCGTTTTCCTTTTCTAACCATGCACTTACAGAAGTCCCTCATTACTCATCATATCCCTTGCTAGTTTCAGCTCCAACAGAGCTTTGGCTCTCCTAATTTGATCCCTGTAGGTAAGACTATTCATACCCTGTGCCCTGGGTATCTGCTTTTGGTCAATGTTCAGGACAGGATCTTGGGTGAGATGGAGCTTTCTTTGTGACCTAGTACAGTAATTGTTAAGTTTTTATGCACCAGGACACTCCAAAGAGTTAGTACACACTCTTGTCTCCCAGGAACTAATGAAGTAACCTGCTTTCAACTCAAGACATGTTAGCCAGAAAGGAAATGCCCACCAAAACAGTTTCAAAGACTCCATGTTAAAAAATGCAGTTTTCTCCTTACCCATTTAATTAGGGAGTTTCCAAAAATGGTAATATAAACTATGACTCTATGAAATATAATTTTCCTGCAGAACCTCTCTGAGTGGTTAAATTCCTCTCCCTTCCTCCACAAGGACTGATGCAAGCTGGGAAAAAGGGAAGTCTCTGTCACAAGAAGAGAGTGAAAAAAGGTTAAAAAAAATAAAGTCTAGAGCTTAACATAGCTATTAGAAAAATAATTCTATTCCTTCTTGGTGGGTAAATTCAGTTACAAAGAAAAAAACTATTCAAGGACTTCTTCAGAAGCTATCTCCATTACAGTATTTCATCATACCTGAAAATGACCGCATGCATTCAACTGAAGCTGAGACAGTCCTGACGGCAATTTTGAAATTTGTGTAGCCCAGAAGAAAAAGGTTGCTCTTGATATAATTCTGAACACGTGTATCTGTACTGATTGCAAAATCACAACTCTGAGCATTACTCTTTTTCTGGCGGTCAGAAAGAAAAATTGGTACCATAGATCCACAAGAGGAGAATTTTCACCCTTTCCACCAAAATGATGTCTTCTTTTTCCAGCTAGCCTTTCTTTCTTGACATTTGCACATGATTACAACATTTTTCCAACTTTTTTTTGTTCATTTTCTTGATATCTGTATGAGTCAGACATATGGATTAAGAAGTTGTTGCAATACAGAAGCCATTCTCCCAGACTGTGAAAATGTTTCAGTAGGTCCTGTTTGCACTACAGACCACTTGAACCATGTCCCTTTAAAGAAATCTTTTTATGTTTATTTGGAAATAAGGAGGGAATTTGACTGGAATCTGACTAGCTGAGCAGGGATTATAGAATAGCATGCTTTATTTAATAATTTTATTTACATTTTGAATGTAAATTAAGAAATTTCCTGCTATTCCATTTGAACAAAAAAGTGACGTCTAGTTTTGTGAGACAAAGAAAGTCTGAGATCATATGTGACAGAAAGGAAACAGGCTTTAAAAACTTCAGAGACCTTTATAAACACTCAGAGAAACTTCAAATTCAGAAAGATCTCTGAAACCTGATTTTTTTTGTACATATGACAGACATTAAAAGCACATAGAGAAATGTAAAGAAACATTCATCATAATACTGTTAAGAGGCATCAAAGGACTTTTAGAAATAAAACTACACAGGAAGTTATTTTAAAACTGCTTGAATTTCTACTGAACACACACAAACCCAGTAATTTTGGTTTCATATTCGCTTAGCTTAAATGTCTTTCATTTATAAATTATAATAGTGGCAGAGCTCTACCACAGGGAAGAAACCACAACCCTACTCCAGAAATATGCATAAATTGTATATGTAAATATACAGCTTTCTACTGCCTTACAGATGCCCATGTTTGTCTATATCTATCTGCAGTCATACATTACTTTTGGAGGCAAGAACCATCTAAGTCCTGTCCTTGTACAATGCCCACAGTTATAGGGGTTTGGTCCACAAATGACAGGAATATAGACAATTAATGAAATAACAAATGTAATTTGCCTGATTTTCCCTATTTGAGGAATGTAAAGAATGAGCTGGAGGTGACGTGTGGTCATGACAATGCAAATTAAATACAGGTAAGTATGAAAAAAGCAGCTGGTATGCAAATGGATGTTCAAAATGTAACCTCTTTTAAAAGGGAATCCAGAACAGTAGTAAAAATCCAGTGGCAGCCTTCCAAAGACGTTTCTTCTGCCTCTCAGATTGTCTAAAATCCTCAGTGAAGGACAAGGAAAACTAACAAATGCTGGTATGGAAACCTAGGAGACATCTGTGACATTTTTATTAAGAGCAACAAAAGTAATGTTGTACCAGCTGGTATTTCAGACAGTACAACACTTCAGGTGTTGAATCGTAGATCAACTGCCAAAGACAGAGAACATGGTAGTGCAATACTGTGATAAGGCTGACAATATACAAGTAAATAGATGTTGTGGCTTCAGCCCAGCGGGTAACAAAAAGGCCCACCCACACAGCCGCTTGCTCACTCCCCCCACCCCCCTCCGGTGGGATGGGGAGGAGAACCAGAAAGAGAACAGGAAAGAAACCTGGAACCTCGAGGGCTGAGAAAAGGACAATTTACTGGGGCAACACAAAAAGAGAAGTTAGAACAATAACGATAAAAATAAGAGAATATACAAAATGAGTGATGCACAGTGCAACTGGTCACCACCTGGAACCCAGCATTCTGCCACTTCCCCCGACCGAAAGCCGAGAGACCACCCCCCAGCCAGCTCCCTATATATATACTGGGCATGATGGTACATGGTATGGAATAGCTCCTTGGCTAGTTCAGGTCAGCTGTCCCGGCTGTGCCCCTTCCCAGGCTCCTGTGAAAATTAACTCTATCCCAGCTGAACCCAGGACAATGGCATAGACAGTGGGGCAGAGTGTACCCTCAGAAAGTTTGCAGATGACACAAAACTGGGAGGAGTGGCTGATACAGAAGAGGGTAGTGATGTCATCCAGAGGGACCTTGACAGGCTGGACAAATTGTCTGATGGGAACCCCATGAAGTTCAACAATGGGAAATGCAAAGTCCTACAGATGCAGAGGAACAATCCCATGTACCAGTACATGCTGGAGGATGCCTAGCTGGAAAGCAAATTGGTGGAAAAGGCCCTGAAGGTCCCAGTGAACACAAGGTCGAACATGAGCCAGTAGGCCTGGGTCCTTGCAGTAAAGAGGATGAATGGTATCCTAGGCAGAATGAAGAGGAGTGTTCCCAGTCGGTTGAAAGAGGTGATCCTTCCCCTCTACTCAGCACTGATGAGGCTATGCCTGGAGTACTGTGTCCAGTTCTGGGCACCCCAGTACAAAAGAGAGATGGAGAGAGACCAACAAAGGGCAATACCATGAAGGTGATTAAGGAATTGGAGTATCTCTACCACAAGGAAAGGCTGAGAGCACTGGGACTGTTCAGCCTGGAGAAGAGAAGGCTCAAAGGGATCTTATCAATGTATATAAATACCTGAAGAGAAGGTGCAAAGAGGACGGAGCCAGGCTCTTCTCAGCAGTGCCCAGTGACAGGACCAGAGACAATGGCCACAAACTGAAACACAGGAGAGTCCACCTGAACATCAGGAAACACCCTTTACTGTGAGAGTGACTGTGCACTGGCACAGATTTCCCAGGGAGGTTGTAGAGTCTCCATCCCTGGAGATATTCAAGACCAGTTTGGACATAGTCCTGGGCAACCTACTTTAGGTGGTACTGCTTTAGCAGTGGGATTGGGCAAGACGATATCCAAAGGTCCCTTCCAAACTCAACTACTCTGTGATTCTGTGACTATAGTAATTGCTACAGCAAAATACTTCACTGCTGTGATAGTTTCGCCACTCACTGTTGTAAAACTACAAAAAATGAGCATTGACCTTACAAGACAAAACACTTTATCATGAGTATAACTGTTTTCTAGAAAATTTTGATGGGATTGAGGCAGATTTCCTTTGCTGCCCTACAGTCCACTATGTATTTTAGGATCACAGAAGCTGGTGATCCTTAATAGTTAAATTTTCCCATTTTTCCCCTAATTAAATATGCTTTATTTCAGGTTCATCCTGGAAACCAATTAGCTGATGCATAGAACTAAAAAAAAATACATATATATATATATATATATATACTGCTTCAAAGGTAGAGATTCTAACAAAAATTTCAACAGAAGAACATTAAGTGTTTTTTCTTAAATAACATATGCCCAGACCTGAAACGGTGAGGTTACCTAATGTACTACTAAGGATTGATATTGGGAGATAGATTTATTCCCATAGCAATAAGCAAAGTACAGATTCCAATCCAGTTAAAAAAAAAAGTAGTGTACTACTACTAGAATCCCCTTTTCTAATTTCAAAGGCTGAGTAAAAATAGATTAAATAATTTGAAGGAAATAGATTAGATGCATACAATTTTTTAATCTTTCCTACTATTTAAATTTATCTGTAAGGGGCTAGAACATATACACAAATCTCAAACTATTAATAATGTTATCAATGTTTAATTATTAATTAATTGTCCATTCATTTAGCTTTCCTTAGAATCAAATCCACATTAACAATAGTTGCTAAGGGAAAAATAAAATTGTTACATTGTAAATTACCATCTATTCTCATAATTTTATAATATTCTGTCTTCTTCATGACATTTTCCCAACATCATGAGCCATGTCTCTTCTACCTCTTGGTCATAGCTTGCAGTAAATCCATGGAATTCAGGCAGTTAATGGCATTTATACCATAAATGGAAAAAAAACCTTTGAGATTTAATCAGATCATTACCACTTAACAAGAGGCTCTTACATTATATCGTCTGACATTAATAAAGGTTTGAAAGTTTAATAAAGTTTCTTTAAGCAAAATCGTTTTCATGATATATTTAACCTGTTGGTGAAGTTGAATGCTTTTTCTCACAGTGTTTTCAGTAGTCTTTGTTGGGCATGAAAATAGTTGTTTTCTTACTACTGTTTCCAAAATTTTAGGCAGTGACATTGTTTGACCCATGAGAATCTCCCAAAGCTGCAGAAAAAATTCTCGTCTACTGTGTTTAGTACAATTAGTTCCTTCATTTCACTAACTTAGGCTTCCATATTGACATTATGTTGTTTCAGATTATAGTAGTATTAATAAATTAATTCTGAGAATTCCTTCTGTCTATGTTTATTTATGTAATGCAATGTTTCCATATGTCAAAGTACATACTGGGTTTAATTGGAGGACTTAATTTTTTCATAAAGAAATGTTCTTTTTAAAGAAAAAAATCTGAGAATATTTCTTTATTGTGCTATTTAGTTATAGTATCACACAAAAATTAGATTTAGTTGGCATGACAAGACCCTCCTCAAGGCAAGGTCATCTATATGTGCTGTTCCTGGTAGATGGTCTATATTTAAGATGAGAGTGGAACTCCACAGCCTTCCTGGGCAAAGGATTCCTGTGCTTTAATGTGCTTACCATTAGGTTTTTCCCCTCTGTTTAAGTCAGTCTTTCTTGCTGCATCTGAAGACACAGTCTGTCTTGCTCTCCTTGTTCACAAGGAGTGTAGATCTTTTCTCTTTTCAACATTACTTAAAGTACCTGAAGGCAGTTACCATTTTCCTTCTACATCTTTGCTGAAGTTTAAATAAATAATCCCATTTCCTTCAATCTTTTCTCTTAGATCATTATCTCTACACTCCTGATCATTCTCTTTGTTTTGCACTACAATCCCTCCAACTGGTATACACTTTCCCTTAGTGCAACATACAAATACTGGCATTAAATCTTTGCCCCAGTTTCCCCAGGAACTCCCAGAGTGCTCTTTTGAAACCTGTTCGTGAGCCTGCTGTTCCCTTCCTGGTTTCATATTGCAGACTATTTCTGCCTAAGTGCTGTACCTTGTATTTCATCCAATTTTTAGGCCATTTCTCCAATTTGTCAAGATCATTTCGAACTTTATTCCTGCCTCCATCCTTGTGATGTCTCTCAGTTTCATGACATCTGGAAATTTAATAAGCATATTTTCCATTTCAATTCAATTTCATTTCAATTTGTTAATAAAAATATTGAACAGAACTAGACCCATGACAGAACACTGTATGTTCCCATCTGACCCTTCCTTCTTTTTTTGACAGTGAATTATTGCCAAGGACTCTGTGGGTACTGTTAGCAAAGCTGTCTAACACCCACCTGGTAGTTTTCATCTGGACTATGACTCCAGGTTTCATTTACGAGAATGTCACAAGAGACAATTTCAAATGCCCTATGAAAGTCAATATACAACATCTACTGCTTTTCCCATGTTCACAGTTCCTGTAGTTTTCTCATGGAAGGAAAATAAGCAGGTTTGACATGATTTACTTTTGACAAATCAGTACTGTCTGTTATTTATCTCCTTGTTATCTTCTAGGTGCTTAGGAACAGATTTGATTATTTGGTCATAAAAATTTTCAGGAATTGAAATTAAGTTAGAAGCTCTATAATTCAGTGGCTTCTCTCTTTTTTATGGGTAGTCACAAAATTTGTTCTTCAGGTTTTCTGACATTTTATCTATGCTCCACAGTTTATCAGAAATAACACTCTAATGCAAAGCCAGCTGTGTTTTGGTACACTGTACTTGTTATCTATGGCTACACCTTATCTTCTACCTCTTATGACACCTAGTGAAGAGTTTACCATTTTTATGGCAACCTTAAAAAGGTACTATTGGTAACTAGAGGTTACCATTGCGTTTTATGCTCTGCTTTTTGTCAGGGATACCCTGACAGACTATCACTTAGATTATGCCAGGCAAGCTGCTTAAGTGATTATTCTCTTCTATTTCTAGCAAAATAAGCTGGGATAGCTCATTTTCATCCTTAGTTGAAACTCTTAAAGACAACCTGGCTTACTTTGACTAAAATGAGTTAGGAGGCACTTACATCATGATGTGAAGGAGAAAGTGATTAGCAGCTAGGAAAAGGAGAGGGGTTATTACTTTTGCAAGCAAGACAGCTAGAGAAGGAAGAAAGCATGTGTTCTGGCTTCAGTTTTCTTCTAGCTGAGAAAATCTAGTATTTCAAGAGATATTAGCATTGAACACTGTACTTTTTCACAGTCTTATTTTACAAAATGTCTCGTAGTTAGCTAATACTCTGAGTTCTTTCTTTTCCCCTGCTACTTCTATCTAATCAGCTGTTGAAAGTACTGGAAATGTCATAGCTTTGCCCTCTACTGAATAATGTTATTTTTTTCTCATCTGTGCATTTACAGTTCTCAAGATTATCAAGTTCTTTCTATAAGATATTGTTACACCTCCTACATGGAATTATTTTTCTTAATGTGATGTCATATGCAACTATCATTAGCACATCATTATGGCTTTATATGGACATTAATAAAAGCATTAAATACAATTTGACCTTTGTCAAGTCCTTAAGGAATTTCACCGAATGGAAGGCCTGTAATTTCCTTCAGCAAAGTTCACCACAATCTCCCCTTTAGCTGTTGATTTACCCCATCATGTTTTGTTTAGTAATCCTGTCTTCTCCAGTTTTCCTCATAAATTATGAGTAAAGCTCAAGGATGTGTCTTTTAGGAATGATGCAGAGAATGTTTTCCTGATGTGCATGTGAAACACTGTGATGAGGTCAGAAAGGCTGGAGGACAGAAACCAAAGTAGGTCTATTTCTCTGACAAAGGAAAAGTGCTGTAGAAGTTATTTTTTAGTGACTCCACCAACATCCTCATTTATCATTAGATCCTATTCCTCCTGGCATTAATTGCAGGGCTTTCACAGAACTTCATAGGGAGAAGAATCATAATATCAGATCTCCCACAAACTGAAACTCCAAGTAGAAACAACCCTATCACAATTCTTTGGGCAAATACTGGAGACACTTATGTAAGCTTCAAAGTCAATTACAATAAAAATATGAACAGGAACAGCTTTTAAAGGAAAGTCATAGAATGCTTGAAATCTGAAATGGTTAAGTCATTAGAAAAAAGGACATTAAAAGCTGCATGCTCTCATATAAGTTGGAAGGCTGCTTTATTACAATGTCTAATTTATTTGACTAATCCTAGAAATTTATACAGCATGGTGACAGGCACAGAAATTCACTTATTATTTAATCTATCTCTTTGTCTCCTTGTAAATTCAGTTCTTCATAGGGAATCGTGTTTTCAGTGACTTTCAGGCAGCAGTATGAAAAAAAAATTCTTAGCCAGTTCTTATTGCAGGTATGGTTTCTATTCTCCAATAAGTTAACAACCATGAACAAAATACTGTATGGAAAGACATGAAAGGCCATTTACATGCTGTGTGGCAACACCATTTCAAGGTTCTACTTTTGAAAAAGGTTGACCGTTACACTTGAGGGATGGCCCTTCACAGTCCAGTGTGAAAGGGACTTAAGCACGCCTTTTCAGTGAAGGGTAAGTAACACGGTCATTCTTGATGATAAATGCTGAGAATTCACAGATGTAAATTCACCTGAGACAGAAATATAGGCACAAGAATACCCTATTTAATGTGAAACCAGAAAATAATTTTGAGGGCTATATAGTAAATACTCTGGGGATGGAAAACTATAAATAGAGAAAATATTATGACCCCATTATTCCAGAAAGCACCACTAGACTTTTGGGTTGGGTTATGTATATAACCTAGCTAGACCTTTCCTTATAAAGTAAGCTTGCAAGTTATCTGGCCATTAGGTACCCGAACAGATAGGACATTCATTGTGATGGTTTCTTACATTCACACACTGTTGTCAAATCTAATAAAGATAGTTTAGATTATGGACATAAATCCAAGCTTCAAGAACTGAAGCTAAGCCAATTTTTGTGCTGCTATTTTGTTGGCACACAGTATTTTCATTGGTTTTGGCTCCTGCTTTTAAACTGGATGGTATTCAGGTTAATGCTCAGTTAGGAGATGTTTTCTTCAATAATGGAGAGTCCACCCAGTCACAGTTAGCATAAACAGAGGTAAGAAGAACAAGAGCTATTGTTTCTTGCTGTGATATTTTTTTCTCCTTGGCATAAGGATTTTCTTAGCATAAAGTTAATTACTAGCAATGGGTACCCTCAGAAATGTTTTGCCAAGAAATTAACTGCATGTTTCATTAATGAAGTCAGTGTTTCTGCATCACTGTTCATAGAAAATATGCACGTAAATAAGGCAATAAACCCAGGAGATTCTATCAAAGTAAATGGGCTTAAGTACTTTTCTCCAGAAAAAGAAAGCTCTAAAAATATTGTTGCACTTCACAAATTTGTCTGAATTTTGCTGCCTCTTTTCCCAGTAGCTTTATCTTGCTTCTCTCTATATCTTAATTTTTAGAAGTACGTTTTTCATGATGAGTACCTGGATCAAACTGAAATAAGCTGGAAAGCTTCAAAAGAAATAGTTCAGCCTATTCTGAAGGTGAGATGAGGAATAATTGGTTTTGCACATTAACGTTTTGGTCGTTAAGCTTATTTATTCTCTTTGAGAAACTAACAGAGCCATAAAATCAAGATATGGAGGTCACATTTTCACCATTAACATAAAAACCAGCTCTTGTTTAACCAAGTCATGAGCCTTTCAAGAAGTCTCAGTTCATGCAAACCATAAAGGAATCTGTTAAAACTTTGACAACAAAGTTTAGCATACACTGACCATACCCCAGCTCCTGACGGTGGCGGATGTATGTGGCCATGTTGTGCAGAAATGGAGTTTCCTTAAAAAATCCTGCAGTAGGCCACAAGTGCTGGATAAAGACATCTTTTCTCTCTTTCTTACTCTCAATAATTCCAGAGATCTCATTCTTTTCAGTTCTCTTACTTTCAGTAGTGAATCTACCTGTTTTCAGGGTTAAATCAGTTGAATGCCACCTTGAAGAAGACAGTCTGTAATGACCAGTCTCTGCCAGATTTCCTCTCTAACACAAGGGAAATAATTTTAGTGTTCACCAGCTCTTAATGACTTTTTTCCTGTAGTAGATTTACCCAGGAACAGCTATGGGGCTTTAAATATGTACCTTAATCTGAATACGTTTAAACTGTAATTCTAAGTTCTTATTTTACAAAATCTTCAAGGATGGGCAAAATTGCTGCATGCTTGTGGGTGCACTTGGCATTGACTGGAACACGATCTGAAGAATTAGGTCAGAAAGATCCTATCTCACTGTCTTGCCATGTCAGTACATTCAGTACATAACTGTCTATCCATGTGATTACAATAGCATCAAACAAGCAACAGGTTTTTGTTAGTAGTAGGATTTCTTGCCTTCTAAAACTGAGTTCTGTCAGAATACAGTATAAGAGGACACAGATATAACTTCTGAGTAATTTTTATTCTCATCAGAATGCATCCAGAGCATCACTGTTCATTTCCAGAATAGAGTGTAAAATGCGTTATTTTTTCTAGAAGCACCCTTCGTAAAGCGAAGGGCAAATGAGACCACACTTTATAGATGCTCATCTTCTTCCATTTTTGTCAGAGCAAATTTTGCAGTCTCAAGTCCATCAGTCCAAAACAAAGAACAGCACAAAGAGAATCCATGTTTACAGAAAAACTGACTGCCACAGGACTGAGATACTTCAGCAATGTAATGTAGTAACTCTTTATATCATCAATTTTGGGAAAATTCAGACATGCACTTGAATGTTGTGAATACTTTTTTTTTTTTGTCTACTATGTGCATTTGCATATGCACTCATACGCACACATACTTCTGGTTGCAATAAAAGCTACCTAGACTCAATATATTTTTTATTGGACAACTGATAAATAAAAATAATTGAAATAACCAGGAATCAGTTATAACACCTCAAGTCCCCCCTAAAGTTGAATTCTAATATATAAACGTAATCATTTGATTTTTTTTTCCCCTTTGCTCTCGTTAATCCTGCAGTCTTAGCTAAATGTTGACCCGGATGACATGGTAAAAGGCCATCTGTTCCAGGAGCCAGCCTTTAACCCAGTCATCCGGGCAGTCTTTTAGAGATTCATTCTTCCCCTCGAGCAGTACTGGAACCCAAATCTCTTCCTTACTAAGCAGACATTTCTGGCAAAAGCCACCACCCTTTTAGGTGAAACTTAAAGCACACTGAGGCCTGAAATGTTAGAGCATCTCTGGCAGAGTCCTTGCAGGTCCTAAGAACAGAGGGGTCTGTTTCTGGTACCCCATGTTTCAACACAGTATATGTGTCTAGATTGAATTCAAACTGAACATATACAAATTTAATCACTTCAAGATTATGATTTTTGCCTAAATGTTGACACTTTGGATATGCCCCCTCTCAAAACAAATCACTTTGACTTCCCTACATTGCTTTTATGAGCAAATTCTCATAAATGTTCCCATCTCCCCTTGCTTGGTACTTCAGGTTTTTAGGTGGTTTGTAAAATGTGGCACTGTACAGTTAACAGTCAGAGCAAGTGTCAGTCACAATTCCTGGCTGTCTAAAACAGACATTAGGGAGAGAGGGGTATAAGAAAAATGCAATCTCTCTGCCAGACTAAAATGCCTGCTGAAGAAATACCCTGAAACTATGATTCACAGCCCAGCATTACCTTCATGCTGTCCCATGGCCATCCTACCTCAGAGTACAGACATTGAAGGCACTTGTCAGTCCGATGTAAGTTATTTCATCCTAGTGATTGTACAGCCTCTCCATTCAGACCGGGACTGTATCCAGTTGTCAAGATGAAAATGCCAAGGGCTTTGAATCCCTCCTCCAAGGAAGTACCTGCTAAGAAACTCCACTCCAACCTTTCCCTCTCTTCCCTACCACTGAAAATTCACACATTAATTAATCATATTTTCTATATGATACAACACCAACATTCAAACAGTGATGAAGTAGGTGAATTGATTAAATGGCCTGGAACCAAGTGCTGCTAATTTGAAAAGGGTCCGTGTTGGAATCAGTCCTTCACTGCAAACACAGTGCTAACAGCAAGATGGTCTGGTGCTTGAACATCACCTAATGACAGGAAAGATCATTTAAACAGGGATGCATCTATATGTCATCAGTTCAGACCACACTCCAGGACTATTCTTGCATTACTCACTGGTGTCAGAAAGCAGGCTCTGACCACTTTTGAAGTTTATTTCCCTCAGCTACTGAGATGTAGGCTTCATCCCACATTGCAGGCAAAATCCTGGCCTCCGCTAATAGTGCTTTCCACAGTCTTCAGCTGGGCAGTGGTTATTGATGTACCTTGGTGTCATCATGTCTTCAGTGACTAAGAAATTCCAAATGGCACCAGATACAGTTATGTGTCTCCTAGCAACAGAGGCCATCATAAACACATCAAGCTCATTTTTCAGTGTTTTCCTATAAAAGAAGTATATGGCACACAGACTTTCTGCGAATCTTTGCAGCACAGTTTGTGGACAGAATAGCACAACCTGAAACTGATAAATCCACGTGGTGGAGCACGTGACTCAGCAAACACTCCAGTTTTGGCACCGCAGCTGTGTAACCATATTCATAGAGCAGAGCATCTGGATGAAACAGCCTTACTTTCCACATCAGGCCTCCTCCACTGATCTGTGCTTATACTGCTTTCTGTGCAGAAGCTGCAACAGACTGTGTAGATGAAGTCCACGCAGAAATACCAATACCTTTACAGTAGCTGTATCTGTTTCAATAACTGTTGCCAAATGGAGTACGCACCAGATGCCAGGTGTCACATCCACTCCCTGATGAGAGTAAGTTTGATGCCCATTCTACAAAATACATAATCCAGTTCAAGGTCTTGGTCCTACAGTGTTTTTTATGGCCTATGCTCAAGATAACAGAAGAAAAAAAATCTATAGCTAAGAAATGAAAAGCATCAGTGGCAGCCCTAGTCTTCCAGTATAACAGAACATTCTACTGCGGCAGTAAAATTCATCTATGCAGGTGACATGCATTTCTTAGATGCTGATGCAAAAATGCACATCCTACTCTCCCTACCATCTACCCAAACCCTCCAGAAAAATATGCCATCACAAATCTCATCTGCTGCTGCGCCCAGTGCAGAGTGCATTTCTTGTACCTTGCCCTCTCTAAAAAATACATCAAAAGATGTACATTTTAAATATAATGAAGGAAGAAAAGGCTAAAACTCTAGGAAAGTAAGAGTCCTTACTTTCTACTGCTATACGTATGCTGTTCCCCTGGAAGAGGAGAGGACAACAAACTGTAGATGGTACATGCATAGTCACAGTAATGAATACTTCTCTGGAAAGTGTTCAGGCACTTTGAGATTAAGAAATAAATTTATAAACCTACATAGGGTAGGAGAGGTTATTTTAGGTTTTCGGGTCTTTGACTTGCATATTCTTTGTGCTGCCATCTCCATTCTAAAGCAACACTATTCTTTTGAGAGAAATACATAAGAACCCTGTTTGTGTTGAGTATCATGTTTATTCACAACAACTCCATTATGCACCATTTTCAAGTAATTCACTCATTTTACATGTAAAGGTGTTTTTAAATATGTGCCTTCTAACTGAAGGCATTCTATAGCTTAAATTTCCATGAAAGTTTATTATAAACACAGGTAGGTAAGACAGCAAACAATCTTCAAGCCTCTTACTGTTTGATATGTGTGACTCAAACTGAAAAAATGTTATTCAGTCTGAAAGAACCCGAATGTATCCCATAGGAATTTGGCATTTGTAAAGTATGTGTATTTATGTATCCTCACCTAAACAAACCCTATTTGTTGGAATCTGTGAGACGCTGTTTTGAAAAGCTATTTATTTATCTGTTATTTTCCATTCCCTTTTTTGGATTTCACTTTAAATCTTAGAACTATTTCCTTTTTATACTCTCAGAATTGCCTTTTGCTCTCTGAGCAGAGCTGAGCCCACTGGAGCACAAGCCCTGAGCTCCCCCATGCTTGGCATGAGGTTCTGGACTCCATACCGCTAATGTCTTCTTAATGTGCTTCTACTTGGGCACACTTTGGAGTACTGCTGGTTCTGCACATTTTCTATATTGAAAGAGAGTAATTGTGTTATCGCTTTAACAGAAACAGTAATATTCTTATTTTATTTTATGTTCTCAGACATAATTTCTTAGCTAACCAACCCTCAAAGAAGTTAGGAAGTAATTTGAAAAATTATTTGGAAAAGATCTCATTAAATATCTCCTGAAGGCTTTTGTTAACAACAAAGTCTCTCTAGTATTTTTATATTTATATGTATGCACAGATATAGACACACTTCTTTTTTAAATTGAAATTGATTTTAAGATGTTCCTTCAAGATATACACTATTCTAGTATTTCTTACCACTTTTCGTACAACATATTTAACCTAGAAAGGGTACATTTTACCTTAAAAAAACATATCCAGGAAATTTCTATCTTTATCTCTGTCTTCCTTTTAGCTATTTTCTTAGCACCATGCCAATGAATACTTTCAAAAAGCTCATTCTCGTCATTGCATACTCAAAGCTGTCAGCTAACTCTCTTTGGAGAGCAACATCCACATATTCTCACTGCCTGAGATTCTCAGCCCTGTATTTAAAGAGTGACAGAATTCATGTTAAAAGTAATAATTGTTTATCAAACTAGAATGGGCAATACTTAATGAAACAATGTAAACCGCAAAAATGTGCT
>JANZLQ010000032.1:339680-350197 GCA_026212715.1 Elanus axillaris
GAAAGAAACCCGGAACCTCGAGGGTTGAGATAAGGACAATTTACTGGGGCAACACAAAAAGAGAAGTTAGAACAATACAAATAAGAGAATATACAAAACAAGTGATGCACAGTGCAACCGCTCACCACCTGGAACCCAGCGCTCTGCCACTTCCCCACCGAAAGCCGAGAGACCACCCCCTAGCCTGCTCCCTATATATATATACTGGGCATGGTGTCACATGGTATGGAATAGCTCCTTGGCAAGTTCAGGTCAGCTGTCCCAGCTGTGCCCCTTCCCAGGTTCCTGTGAAAATTAACTCTATCCCAGCTGAACCCAGGACAATAGATAAAAGTTCTGAGTGTGATCAAAGAGAGCACATTCAGCAGTTTCTAAGGTAATATGTTTATTTGTATATTTACTTACATCTTCCATAATAAATAGTTTTCACTGTTATTTTCCAGCATGTATGAATGTTCATGTAAGGATTTTACATATTAAAACTAAGTTTATGCAATTATCTCCTCCTGAGGGAGACACTTCAATATACAGGGAAAATTTAGTTCTCCCTTAGGGGAAAAAAAAAGTCTAGTTCATTTCCAAGATTGTGACAGTTTGGATATATACACTCCAAATAAATTATTGGTTAAAAATTGGAAAAAAAGGAGAATAGTAAATGAAGTTCCACAGGGATCTGGGTAGGAACTTAGGCTGGTTAATATACATTCATAAATAACCTGGGAAAAGGGTGTGAACAGTTACGTAGTATGTTTACTCGTGCTAGGAAATTATTGAGGTAGTAATGCTAAGAGCTGACTGTGAAGAATTTCAGAAGACTCTTATAGGACTGAGTGGCTGGAAAATAAAATGGTAAATGAAATTTGGTATCAACAGATGTAAATGATACATGGGGGAAACCATATGTATATACTTATACTAAAAATGACAGGTTCTGAGCTCATCATTTTCACTCAGGAGCACATCTTGGCATTATGTTAGATCTTGGCATTAGTTCCATGAAAACATGCCTTCAGTGCTTAGGAACAGTCAAAAAAACCCAACAAAGCAAATATTAGAAAATACTGGGAAAGGAATAGATAACATACTTTTGCCACCGTACTAATTTAGGGTTTGTCTGTACCTTGAATAACTTGTAGCCACTTGGAGTAGAATATTTACTTAGAAATGGAAGAAATACAAAGAAAGCAAGAAGGACGATCAGAAGCATGGAATGGTTTCCACAGAAGATACTGGGTAGCCTGGGGCCCTTCACTCTGGCTGAGGAATGGCTGAACAGAGACATAATAGAGGTTTATATATCAGGAAGGGCAGGGAGAAGATAAGATTGACTGTTTACTTTTCCTTCAAAAACAAGAACAAAATGCCATATATATGAAGCTAGAGGAAGACAAGTTCAGGAAGTTAAAAAAACCCACAAAAACGAAAAGGGAAGTGTTTCTTCATGCTATAGGAAGCAGACCTGTGAAATTGCTTGTCAAAAGACATTCTGGATACAAGAAGCTGATACAAGCTCAAGGCAAAATTGGATGTGCAACTGAAAAAGAGATCCACTGAGAATTAAAAAATAGGCAAAAAAATATATTAATGAATAGGCTCAGCAAAGTCCTTCAACTGAAAAAGGTGAGAAGCTAGGAAGCCTGTTCTTACCCTTCCAGTCTGTCTGTGGTCCCTCTCAGATACAGTGTACTTGGCAAAATAGGTCCTCATGTCAATCAGCATGGCTGTTCTTAATGTCACTGCTGTCGCCTTTTAAAAACAAAACATCTTTCAGAAACAACGTGAAAATACTTGATTCTGCATAGGGACAAGAAGAACATCTAGCTCATGAATCCCCTTACTGCTAAAGGTTAGGAGAAGATTAGGGGAAAGTATAATACTCACTTCTCTTTTCTTTAACTCTTCCGTCAGGACCTGCTCATGGATTCTACCAGGAACAGGCTAGTGGACTAGCTGGACCTTTGGTCTGACCAAGTACAACCATTCCTCTGCTCTTAACAGGATTTCCTTTTGAGGTACTTTTTGATAATATTTTTCCATGGGTTAATGATGTCATAGGCTACTTTTAAAATAATTCAGTTTTGAGAAGAAGGTGAACCAGGAAACGAGAAAATCTGGGGAGAAAGAACAAGGAAAATTGCTATACTGTGATCAACTCTTACGTGAAAATGCCTTTCAGTGACAATGTCATTATACTAATCTTCGGTTTTTGCAGTGAAGGGGATAGTTACCTTTGCAAGAAGAAAAAAGTACTCCAAAGACAGGAAGATTTGACAATTCAGCAAACTTCGTTTTCCACTGATTATTAGATCTTTATGTGAAAGGTTCTATTTTAAAAGGAATATTCAGATTTAGACTCTGATGTTTAAGTCCAGAACTGGTTCTTAAATAATGGCACCATCTTGTTTTTATCAAGTTGATAAAAGAAATCTTTCAGCTGAGGAGTTGTTTGTACTACAACAGTCTGAGAGAGAAAGAAGGCAAGGGGAATAAATTGCTTCTCATCCCTATACTAACAACAAATATTGCCAGATTCAACAAAAAAGGAAAGCAGACTTTCTGATGAGGACACTGACAAAGGTGCTGAATTATGTAACTCAAACAGAGACCAAATTTTGTGAGAACTGTAAATAATGAAGACGACAAGTCACTGATAAACAGAGCCGGAACATTTGGTAAATTGAGTAAAGCAGACAATGTGCACTGAAATAGATGAGCAGAAAAAAAAAATGTTTGTAAGAACAGTAAACCACAAAATTTTCTTACAGGTTGTGCAGACACTATTCTCAAAAACAAGGACTTTGAAAATGACATAAGGGTTATGCTCAGCAGATAACTGGAGCTCTATGCCCAAAAATGTTTAATAAAGCATGCAGGTAGTTCAATTCTAATGCTCATAGTTTAAGAAGGAAGTAGAAATGTTGGAAACAGTTCAGGAAAGAACCACAGGTTTAAATAAAGTATTGAAAAATATGCCTTGCAGTGGAAGACACCAGGATTATAACTTGTTCAATTAATCAAAACAAAAAGGAGAAATTTGATCATGTTAACTGTGAGAATGCAGGGGTCTCCTGACACCTGACAGGTAAAGACTGCACAAAATCTAGTGACATAAAGCTACAGTGGCCCAGATTTCATCTTGGGAGAGAAAAGATTTATCCCAACCATTTACTCCAGGATAGTTCCAGCACTTTTCTTACATGCAGTTCAGAAGGTCAAAATTAGAAGCCTGAATGCAGAGAGTGGCAATTCAAAGTGCATAAATTCAGTGCCTAAACACACTTCCCTACTTTGTACCACACAGCAGTCGCCACAAACACAGACAAAAAGCAAGGATGACTGAGCATTTGAACAAATTGTTAACAGTTGTATGGGATTCTTTTAAATGATATTTTTAAACCAACAATATATGATTTTTCTACCCCCAAAAAATAGAGAAGAAGCTATAATAAACCATACCTATTGGGAAGTTTTATGTTTTTTATCGATGTTCCCATGAGCCCTCTTGGCCTTAAAATCTATGCCTCTACAACTTATTAAGAAGGGAAAACAAATGACTTAACGAAGAAGCACCTAGCATTTTATTATAACATATTTTACCATGTGAATGTTCACAGATGGTGAGCTTTACTCAACAGTTGTTAGAAAGCAAACACACGCTTTTTGCTACAGTCAAATGGCAGTAGATCTTAAGCCATTTACAACCCAAATATTTTTTCACAATGTCATTAAGATTATATCTTACTGAAATCTTATGAGCCCAGTTTCTAAAAGATGTGGACAAGAAGCTGCATTATCAACCTTTATGAAGCTAAACCAGTAAACTATAGGTTTTAGTCTCCCTGCAATGGATGTGTGTAATTTCTGCTCACTCTAAGGGCAATTGCGCTCACCTAAAGGAACAGTAAGATTTTTGTCTTTTCAGCTACCAATAATAGCTGGTGGCAGGCTATTGAGGAGAAATAGCAGGGTATAAAAATGGCATGTATTGATGGCAGCTCACACACCAAGATCATGGCATATGCAGCTTACGACAACACCTAGATTAAAAAAAAACCCTAGAAACAGCCTAAACAAGCAGCAGCCTACACCCAGATTGTTCGATGTCATAGTCCCAAGTAAAGGTCCTTTGATTAATTCCCTGTATTCTGAAAATTAAGTTTGTTACCACCTTTTTTTCTCTGTACTTAAAGCTGCTGTCAATCCATAAACCAGCTTTCTTTCCTATGTGTCTAACAGCTAATTTGTGTCAAGCCTTTCTTAAGGTCCTTGCTGATTTTTTTGAAAATTCAGGTTAAAAAATCAATGTATTCACATGTTTCTGATTCCTTAGAAGAACTAGCATATATATTTGTGAGGTGAGCTTTCCCTTTATGAAAACCAGACCAATCCCTTCCTATTTTTCACAGTCTTCCAAAGAAGACAGACCTACCAGCATTTAGTTCCCAAGGTACTACGTAAAGTACTTTAAAAAAAGAATCATGCTATACTTGTGACCTTCCATTCCTCTATCACCATGGCTGATTTAAATGGTAAGTTACATACTACAGTAGGCAGAGCAGCAATTTCATATTTTAATGTCTTTGGAACTGTTACATAAGTATTATCTGGCTCAGGGAATTTAATTCTATTCATTTTTTCAATTTGTTTCAAACAACCTTCATACTGACACTTCAGTCTGATAGTTTTTTAGACTTACCCTCTTTTGTGTTTTAAAGACTATACTGAATTTTTTTGATATTACAAGTTTCTCTTCAAAATATTTTTGTACTGTATTAGTTCAAGTTTCCAAAGATCTCCTCATTTGGACATGACTTCCATCTCCTGAAGGATGCCCTAATAGCTTCCTTCAGATGTCAGTGTTTTTACTGTTCTTTTAGACTCTCAGTACTTCATCATTAAAATAGGGATAATAAATATGTGCTTATGTTGCAAGGTTATTTATGAAGATGTATTTATGAGGCTCCATATTTACTTCTGAAGTAATGAAGTCTATAAGGAGATTATGATAGAATTACCTGAAGTCAGAATATCTCTGAATTTCAGACAATTCCTAAGACTAAGATTTTGGGGAAAATACTTTAAATCAGTTTAATTTATTTTCAATATAGAGTAGAGACATTATCTCCTTCGGTTTTACTTGTAGCTTCTGTGAACTCAAAATGCTCTAAACTACTCATTAAGCATATAAAAAATGTGGATGCTGGCGACACAGTTATTACAGGTAAAACTGTTAAGTCCCTACATATTTTGTTCCCCTGTTAAAAAAAAACATTTTTATCAATAAGTATTTATGAATATTTGACATATCATTGCTAGTTCTAAATATCACAATGTTAAATGTGTAAAATATGTTAACACAGTTTCTCTATCTTTCTTATCAAAAGCTGTCAACAGCATGGGCAACTAAACTGACCAGCTGAATCACTGCATCTTGTTATTCTAGTATCCACGTGCTCACCTTTACCAACATAGTAATCATGACATGTCAGGGCTCCTTGCCACCGAAGGATGAGCTACCTTGCATTTATCAAAAAGCAGTATCCTACCTTTGGCAAATATCCTGGAGCAGATGCAGAATTGTAGCTTAATACCTCATGTAAAGAGCATATTCTTAAAGACTGTACTGGTTTTGTGTCTATCTGCCAGTTCCACTGTCCCCCCCAAGTCCCTCTTGTCCAATTTCAACCGAATTTGATTATGGTGATGTGAAAATAGCACCTGGGTACAGGATAGAAACCTTACTAATATCCCTTCCAATAAAAAAAAAAAGAGAGAGAGAAAAAAAGCAGGGAGGGCTCAGCCCTTACCCATTCTATGGGGAATAGTCATTCAGCACTCACACAGCTCTGAACTCAGGAGATGCTGCCTTCTGTCCAGTCATATATATATAGATATGGGTTTAGGCAGTTGATGGGACTGCCTTGAGTAACATTTATGTGAGGGAAGACAGGACACTACTGTTGGCTTGCTACAGAAGGTATAGGGAGGAGATAAGAATATTGTCAGCAGGCTTAAGTGATATAATATGGACCTGAAAATTTTGTGTATGCAGCTGCTGATAGGAGGACAATATGGCATTGTCTACAACAACAAGAAAAATGAGTTCCTGCAACTTCGATTAAACTTGTGTAACTCATTGCCAAAGGATAGTATGGATGTTGAAATGGGCTCAAGAGACAAATGAATGAGGCACAAACACGAAACTCAAGAGACAGAGACGAGCAATCCTTTGAGGGTTACTACAATTACAAAACCAAACCAAGTTTAGAAACTTCCTGCAGGTAAAAATAATTGAAAGCTGAGACACTATTCATGGAGAGTACCACATATGACTTCTATATGCAGATACCTAAGGAAAATTAAGAGAAAGGAAATCCTGGAGGCAGGATACTGCATTAGATGAGAGCTATTGGACTGATTTGCTATGGCTGTTCTTAAGTGGTGGAAAACTTAAGTGAGGGTATTGAGGATATTAGGGATGGGAAGGGTAGCTGAAGTTATTTTAGTAAGCAAATGCCGGTGAAGTAGAGCACAAATATATAAGAAGCAAAACTTTATTAGTTTTATTGCCAAAGGAAAAATAATTAAAAGCAGCTAATAATAGCTGCATGAAATGAAAAGCATTGGGGACTGCGTTGAGATGATGCTGGCATAGTGATACCATCTGAGTATTTCATCATAATGATGCCAAGAAAGGTATTACAATGATTCAAACATTATGATGCAATTATATATTGGGACAAAGGTTCAGTGGGGTTTTGGTGGTCTGTAAGTGTAAGTAATTCTTCGCAGTCATTAACCCCCACTTCCTAGTGGATCTGCTTGCACTGAAAGGTCAGCATGTCCCCTGGCATATTTCACCAAACACAGAGGAGGTTACAGCACCAACCATTGCTCTGCTCCAGCACTGTGCTAGTGAAAGAGAAAAGCACTGCCAGATGAGGGTTGGGACAGGGATCCCCTCAGTACCATGCATGTAGTGCCACTGCTCTGGCATGAAGGAAGAGTGGAGTCGAGGATTGGCAGAGGAAGAAGCAAAGGAGGGATCAGGCCAGGGTGTCAGCTATGCAGAGTGGGGCATGAAAAATATTATAGAGGCGACAAAATTACTGATACCTAATTTCATATTTTTAGTACTGTATTTCAGTACCACTTAGAACTGCTTTCCTAGCATAGTATGGTATAAGTATGTAATCCTCACTTCAGGCAACAAGACAAGATTTGCCTGTAAGACACAAAACCTTTTTCTTTCTACTTCTTTTGTTTACTCCACAGAAAAAAGAAAAAAAAAAAAGAAAAATCTTGTGCTGAAAAAAAAAGCATCTGCAAGAACAATATCTGTGCACTCAGGCATTCGGGATAAGCACCTGCATTAACTACATTTGGACAAATACATTAAAACCAGTTTAAAACAAACACAGTTTCCTGGCTGAAGTTCATGACACTTTTCCACTAAAAGAGTTTGGAAATAAACATTTTTTTTCTAATTTCTTATAAACATGGGTTGTTAAATAAAGGCTTACACCACTCTCTTAAAGTAGGGTACAGAAATGAGAACAGTCCTGACTGAATAATCAGAATGAAACTTTAATTGGAGTTTCAAGATCCTGTGCACTGAAAAGAGTTCATCATCTCCAAAAGCTGGCAAAGTGTTCCTAGACTCACCAGTCTCTTAGCTTTACAAACCCTACAAAACTGAATAGCCACATGCACATGAGAAAGTTTTAAAATCGGCTTGAGGTTCACGCATAACCACCAAGAAGCAAAGTTACTTCACCTAAAGTAATAAAGTTGGATTTGGGGAAAACTGAAGAGGGCTTCAACATACAATATGTAGATACACACAGCTACATACTTCACGTCAAAGAAGTGTTCATTTGTTCTTAAGGTTAACAGAAACTTCAGTTATTTTGGAATCTTTTGTCTTTAATTCAGAACTGTTGTTGCCAGTTGTAAGGCAGAGGGATGCAAAACATAACAGAAGCAGGGGCACACACTTTACAATCTCTCAGGAAAACTTTTTGTGTTATTTTATCCTCCACATGCAAGTCAGTCTGAAGCATCTGAAAGCACTCTGAATGAAAAAAAAATACAAGTAACTGTTATGACTCCCATTTAACATACAGAGGGAAGGAAAGATTAAGTCATTTGCAGAGAGCAAGGGACTACAGAATTAGATACAGTCCATCAGACTTCAGCAATTCAAATAATAACACAGAAAGAAAATATACACACATATATATCCAGAGAGAAAACTGCAAACAAGTAAAAAATGCTTTTATCTTTTTGTGAAGAGCTCCATTTTCCTTATTTCCTTAGAAAATTTTCTCATTTATTTTCAAATCGAACAGACTATACAGGGCATGTTCTACCTTTTCTATGATACACCATAAAATCACAATTGTCACTACCTGGATATTTTTTGTGTGTCTTACAATGACTATGGTAGGGAGTACACTTCTTGAGAAGTTTGCAGTGGTCACCCCAGTTGGTACAGATGATTGAAACACATCCAAAATAATCAGAAAAATATTTTTCAATCGTTTTTGTTTATTACTTTTTCCATGGAAATAAGATTTTCACTAGGTGTTTCTGTCTTTTAAAAACAGTGGCTTATGATCTTAGAGCCCCCATTACAACAGGTGTTTAAAACACTAGAACTCCAGCAGCCAAAGTGCTTTATTTGTGAAGTTGTATATAGAGAGGTACTTCTCTGCAATCATCCCAGCATTTTTCAAGGAAAGTATCCAATTCCATTATGTGATCTCATTGTTTCTATTAACTATTTTAAATGACTCTTTGAAGGCATATTTCTCTTGTAAACTGAAACTGTTTTATTTTCTGGCTTGTCATGGTAGATTTCAAAGAACATGCTACCTGTTACACACAGTAACATTATTGCAATTTCAAACTAAATAAACCCTATATACAAAAGTATAATAACCAAACCAATACCTGTATAATTTAAAATCTTATCAACTGAAATACTGCAGTCTAATCATCCAAAAATGTAAGGCATGCATAAACAATGGAAATAACATAAGTAATTTTTTCTGTCTTTTCAGGCAAGTTATCAATTTGCTAAGCCTTTACTTTCAGGTGTTAAAAAACGTTGAGAAATCCATTCAAGTAAGTTCAAATAACTTCAGGCTCATATTTTCCGATGAAGTCCCGAGAATCATTATCAAGACATAAACCAATCAACCTGTTATCATTTTATCTTGCAATTAAACCAACTGAGTTTATTTTATCAGAAAATAGTCTACTTACAAATGAACCTTTCCTTGGAGGCTAGAAACATTTTGTGCCTTGCAAGACACAGTAAAAGCCAGGAGGAATTCAGCTGCTTAGTTATAGCTGACAGGTACCATTTTGGTTTCCCTAGAGTATTTATCTGATATATCTCTATGGGGCTAACAGATATGACACAGGACACTCTTCTGGACTGGCAGCAGGAACCCAGACAAGATATTCTACCATGCCTGTAATGGTACTAAACACTTAGGTTTAAGTAATTGAATTGCTCTATCACTTTGGCAAGCTCCAAATTTGCTGCTCTATCCCATACTCCACACTTTTGTTTATCTGAAGTACTTTGTCTCCCAGATGGTATATTGGGATTCTTAGCTCCCGTTGATTCATTTTGGCAGGCTTTGGCAAAGAAGCTGAAAGTGCACAGAAGCTTTCATGGAACTGTTCGCGAGATGCCACATCCAATTCCTACTCTTTTTTTAATTACAAAACTGTGTTTGATCTATCCTTCCTTCCCCTCACCCCCTAGGCGCACGCCACACAGAATCCAGCCTCCCGCTCAGTTTCCCTACAAACAGCCTCCCATATCCTACCCAGAACTTTTAAGGCCCAACGGACAATCATCTTTTCACATCTCTGTAAGGTTCGAGAGTGACTTTTCCTGCGTCTCCCCAGCAGACAGAGTCCTCACCTTGCCGTTCCCACTGTGCTGTGCTTCCCAGGTAAATTGCAGCGCTCCCACCCACACCACTTCCCTCCCTCATCTCGCAGGGCAGTAGCTCAGAGCATCTCCTGATTACAAAATACGAATACTCGCAACTGCCTCGTGTCTCCCCTAAACTGTTCCGATGTACTCACAGGGTCTGGGTGTCCTCTGGAAGGCTGGGAATGAAGTGGATGTCCCTGCACGTGATTTTGTAGTCATCCTCGTCGGAACACTCGCAGAAGGCTGAAGGACACCGCTGTGTGCCCTGGCTGCACAGCACCAGCACCAGCAGCAACTGGACGGCTACCGGGAGGCACAGCATCTTCCGCCGCCCGCTCCCGCTCTCCCCCTCGCTTCTCCGAGAGAAAGGGAGGATACACCACAGCTGCCGGGCAGACGGCGCCGTCCTGCCGGGAGAAGCTGCTCGCGAAAGGCGGCACCTTTGCTGGACGCCGCCGCCGCCTCCCTAAGCGGGGACAGGGAAGGTCTCAGCAAACCCTGCACGCCCTCTCTCTCCTTCGGGCAGGCTCCGCGTCCTCGCCCCGGCCCCCGCGCCCCC
>JANZLQ010000032.1:361538-371620 GCA_026212715.1 Elanus axillaris
CCACTACCAAAACCAAACTACCACACAAACCCAATACAGAAAATAAGATGCAAGTTTTTTACTTATTTAGTAATATAGTTAGTTCTGAACTTTAAGGTGGGAGTGGCTGCCTTTTTCTGGAAGTGTAACTACTAAAAGTTGGGCTTGATGTAAAGCTGCTTAGTGAAATTTGATAGCCATGTGTCAAATTGATTCCAGGTAGGACTGGTAGAAAAATTCCAATTAAAAAAAGTATTCTTTGGAGTTGTTGTCTGGATTTTGCAGGGCAGTTGTTGAGCATTGCTGGCAAATAGGTCTTAGTTTGGTTGTAGGAGACATACTTTTCTTTTCAGTTTTCCTGGTGTGTTGCACCACTGTTCTAAGAATCTTGATATTTGAAGCTGCCAATGTTGGAAAGTTGTTTTGTTTAGTTATGGGAATATGACATATGAGATTTTGAAGAAAAGCTGTTAATAATTCATAGCTATACTTGGCTTCAAAGTAGTTCTGATTCTTTTAATGACTTTTTAAAAAAGATAATATTTTACATGCATGTGGGTTTTTTTTAATCAGTCTATGTTCATATTTCAGTAAATTGTAATTTCTCTGCAGTTAAAAGAAACACTGGAACAATCTGTAGGTCAGTTAAGGAGCCAACACTTAACCCGAAACTCTGGAATGAGAAGTGCTTCTCTGTCAAGCTTATACCCTAGTGATCTGGATGGAGGAGGAGTGTCAGGTAAAATACTTAAGGTGCTTGAGTATACTTAAATTAAGTCATATAGCTTTTTTTATGGAAAGAGGAAATTAAGAAGAAAAATGTGTAAAGATAGTGGCATGAAGTCATCATTGATTGCTTAAAAGAAATTCAGTTTAGAAATTTTGGAAGCCTGCATTACAATTGTTTATTTGGTAAATTCTTATAGCTTTCTGTTACATAGTCTTTTCTGCTGATATCCCGAGAGATCTAAATGAAACATTGATTCTTTCAGTAGAGAAAATTCCTTGTCCGCTTCATGAGTTGTAGGTACATACAAGTTAAAGCTAAGTCCAAAAGATATTGCAGCTTCTGAAGCTTGCTTCACAGCAAAAAAGGAAAGTTAAATTTTAAATGCATGAAATTATGGGTGTGTGGATGAAACTGTGTAAGGCTCAGTGGAAAAACTGAACCAATGTATAACCTACAGAAAAGTAGTTTTTTCTTGTATGTCTCTGCAAATTCATTATATTGTAGGAGAAGGTGTATTTTGGAGGAGTATTCCTCCCAGAAGTACCATTTAATATATTTTAGTAGAAAGCTCTAAACTTTCATTTTTCTAATGTGAAAGCTGTGAAGTACTGTAGTTTGAAGCTATAGTAGACCCAGGTGGAGGAAAAGCTGTTGCTTGGGCAAATAAAATTTGAGGAAAAAACTACCTATTCCTTGGAGGAACAAAGGAAACCTCTTTCTTACCCATCACATATGTATTCCGGAAATATTTAAATTGAAGAATAATCCTGGGAAGAGCTAAACAAGAAGTATGCCTGTGCATTTATGTACCTTTAGTAGTTGTTTTGTCTGTAATGAGGCCTATAAGGATATTGGCAAGATGAAACACACGTTTTTCATGAAGCAAAAAGAAAAATTTCCCATACAAGATTTTGTCTTCCTACTTATTTTTTTCTCTTATCTCATAAAGGGAACCGCCACTTCCTGCCTACTTCTCCTCTCAGGGATTATGGAGACTCACAGGGCAATAAACATCGAAGGTCTAGATCTGCAAGTGTTCGATTTGTCAATGAGGCAGATAATTTGGACCAGGTACAGAGCACTAATGGGAGTTGCTTCCCCAAATAGGCAATATGTGGTCACCAGCCTCTTTGCTTTTACTTCAAATGGGATTATTCTGATGATGCAGCTAAGGATGTTTCATCTATGAAGTGTACTTTCAATGTTACATGCCATTCCTCGTTAGGCAGTCACTGTATTTATCAGTGTCATGAAATTTCATGCAAGTCTATGATTACAGAGAAAAAGATGGTAGCGATGTCAAAAGGAATGTATGAAAATAATCTCTGTACTTCTTAGGCCACATATGAGAAAGAAAAATAATCTCTGAATATGTGATTAATATTCACCTACATGCTGAAATCCAGTGTGGCTATAAAGGGGACTGTTCTGCTTTAGTTAATGGCACAGTATCTTGTTGCTTTTGCAGTTTACTTCAGTGTAGCCTGGATTGATTTTGAGCCAGCTAGTTCTCCATCTTAATTCTAGGTCTGACCTGTGAGTGGGATAATTTGACCCTCTACTTCAGGCAGATGATGCAAGGAGGAGAGGATGTGTATGACACTGGTAATTTTCATACGCCTCAACCTGTGTCTACTTGCAGACTCTTCAGAAAAAATGAATTAATTACTGTAATGGATAAGATTATAGGCTTTCTATATCTTAGAGATATAGAGAGGAGATTTCAGTACCTGGTATTACTCTTTCAGAGTGGCTAGAGCTGCTTGAGTGAATCCCTCTGTGTGGACTAATTTGTCCAGGAGAAATGTATTATGAGTAATACTAAAGCATCTAGTTGTAAGGTGTTCATGTTGACTTCATTAAATCTGTTTCAGCTTCCAAATAATTAATTTTAAACTTAAACACAATACATTCTCTTAGTTGACTTTTTGGGAAGTCTGAGTGCTACAGAACTTCGTAGACTTCTATTTAACCCTCTTTCATTGTCCTTTCAGTCTACTTCTCCCCTCATTCTTTCCTCCCCCAAGGTTAGTGTGGAACATAATCCTTGGAAGAAAGTAATGTTACATGGAAATCTTTCCTCCCAAACTTACAAAAAACTTAGAACTATTTTAGACTACTAAATAATCTATAAATATCTTAGAAATTTTATTCAAGGGTGTTCCTCCAATGCATACTAAATTCCTAGTTTATATTAAGTATGTAAGCAAATTGCTTTTTTCCTGTTTTGATGATAACTGCTCATTTATTCCTTATTCTTGCCTTTGAGTGAGTGAATATGGCTTTACTCAGTCATTAACTATTTTGTAAGAAGAGTATAGTGCTTTGAGGAATGATGAACTAGAGGTAGTCATTGATCATGACCATAGATAGACATTGGGGCAGAGAGAAGGCAGTACTGCTTAACTAAAGATGTGGCTTTTTCTTCTTTCTGTAACCACAGTCCCTTTATTCCCATTCTGACTGCTTCTAGCTAAGGTAGTTTTCTGGCTGAACAGGCTTTTGACACATTTGAGTCTCTTTCCTTCTTAGGCTGTTATGTTCTGAAAATATGTTGCGTTCTTTAAAGTCTCTTGCGTCATGTTGAAATTCCTGGTTAGTCACACAGAGGAGATGGTAGTGCCTGTGTCTGAATGTTGAGGGCAGTCAGCTGGGCTATGGAAGATCCAGGTTTAAATCTTGGGCATAGAACAAGGGGTTATTATAAACCAGGTTTTTTCAGAATGATGGCCCTGGCCACTGAGCTGTGGACAGCAGTAGGTTGGATTAGGATGGATTAACTTTTACTTTTTATCCCATGAAGGATGGATGACCTATTACTTTTTTTATTTGCTCCCTTAAAAAATTTGACTATAAATTGGAGGCCTGCTGAATGGGGGAAATGGGAGGTTTTACAGAGCAAAATAGATGTATGGTGGGTTTTTTTTCCCCATGCTCTGGAAATAACATTCTAGTAGAGTATGTAAAGTCTTGGGCAAGGTAAAATACCTTTCCTTAGTGCTTTAATAGTTCCTGAATACATCATAGTGTTCTGCTTGGTCACTTCCAATTTCATATGCCATCTTTTTATAGTAATATATATAGCCGGGCAGAACTTTGTTTCACTTATACTGGCATTTATTAGCAGGAAGTTTGTCTTTCCTGACTTCACCTCTTCAGACCTTTCAACTTGTTTGCATTAGGTTAAAATGATGGTGCACTGTCAGGTAACCAAAATGACCAAGCTCTGAACCACAGAAAAAAACCCCATAGTTGGGATACTTGGTTTAATAAATAATGTACTGAAAATTAAACTTCAGTGACCAAGTGTTGTGAAGGGTTGATTGAAACAGAAGCATGGAAGCCTCATGCACTCATCCAGGCTCATCTGCAATTCATGGAATTTTGTTACTTTGTAGGTTACTTTTATCTGCTTTATTTTAAAAGTGTGTATATATATGTATTTTTGGAATATCACAGAAAAAAGGGTTCCTAAGCCTTGTCTTAATTTGTGTACTTTAATTTACAGCTGCATTCTTTCCACCAGTCTCTTCGAGATCTCAGTAGTGAACAAGTTCGCCTAGGAAATGACATCAGTCGGGAGCTTTCAAGAAGAAATCGGTATAAACAGAATATAACTCCGTGTGAAGAACAGTGTGGAAAATAATTGTTATGCTTTAAAATAATTCTTAAACTCCTTTGTTCTTTTGTATTTAAAAAAAAAATAATTTTGGGGAGAGTGAGGGATTGCACAATGTGTAGATGAAAGCAGTGTTATGAACTGCTTATTCCATGCCATCTTGTGCAGTATTTATAAATGTAAATAACACCCTTAATTTCTGATTTGTGTAGTATATGTGGCTTTCCCTCCCTTTTTTTATATATGGACAAACCAACAAGAACTTGGGAATTTCTTTTATTACAACTTTGCTCCTTATTTGTTCTTGGTACTGGAGTCTCTTGAGGGCAAGCTCTTATGCAGGCCATAATGTTTTTTTAAAGTACGTACTGTCTCAACATATGGTGCTTTGTCTAATAGCAATAACAGGAATTAGTCTGCTAATTCCTAATAGGAACTAGTACTATTTAAAAGGACTGTGTAGAAGTGTTCGTAATTTTGTACTTGTTGACCTGATACCTAGCCTTTCAAACTAGATGCTCTGTTATCTTCACTTGAGGAATGGAAATACTTTTTGTCGTGAATTTTCCACTTGAGGCTGGTCTCTAATTATGCTAGCAATTTAAAGGCTGTAGAACAAATTGAAGTAGCAGAAGATTGTTGCTGTTTAAAATTATCAAAGTTGATATTTAGTTTTTGTACTGTAGAATATTCTTACCTACATTTTTCTATGAAGGACTGATGCTGAATTAAGGAAGACTTTAGAAGAGTTGTCTGAAAAGCTCACTGAGTCCCAAAGACAAGAAACGGTAAGTGTGACTAATGTGAAAAGATGATTTATATTTAGTATGCTAAGCAGGATGTGGACTTTAGTTTAATGTGTGTATTGGTATTCAGTACCACATATTAGTACTACTATAGGTTGTTAGAATGTTACCCTTCCATAATGAAATCAGCAAGACAAGTTTTATACTTCAGGTACTTGTTTAAAGTAAAAGTGACTGTTTTACAAGTGTGTATGTAGTGAATTTTTCTGTTTCAAAATTCATGGTCTTGGAGAAAGCTGCTTTTTAACTTTGAACATCAGTTTGAATGCTATCATACTTGTTGAAGATATCTTTTGAAAGGTAGAAGTTTTCCCATGTTATGATGATGGGTAATATTGTTTCCTCTTCCACCCCCTCCCTCCCTGTCCTTTTCAGTCCTTATCATCTGTGCAGCATAACAGGAGAAATCTCTTCCGCCTGCACTCTTCTCTAAAGGCTTTGTGACAAATGTAACAAAGGAGGCAAAAAGCCATGATAGTCTCTTCTTTGTTACTTCCTGTATCACTCTGGAAGTAGACTAACTGCAGTGTATATCTCTTAAATATGAAAGAGATCTGCTATTGAGATGGAAGTCACAGTGTATTGCTGTAGGAACAAGAGAAGTTGAGAATCTCCCCAGTAGTTAGGAGGTAAAAATTCTTTAGATAGTTCTCAATGCATAAGGCTTGAGTGTATGCTTTATGTAAATATTAATGTGGTATCAGTAGCAATGCTTACTTTTCAGAGCAAGTGTTGTGTGTCCTTATTTTCCCATAAGTGATTCATCTTGCCCTAAAATTGCATGAATTGGTACTAAATGCTCTGTCAAGAGCTTCAGTGATGTGTTTGTCACTGATAACAATATTGTTGGCACTGACCACTTGTTGGCACCAGCAGACTTAATAATTGTACTTGTGTAAGTTCCCGACTCTAGATGAAGTTGGGCAGGGATTCAGGAGACTATAATCTATCAGTACCAGTTGTATGCTTGATATGATAGAATCTATCCTTGGAGGAAGACTTGCATTGTTGGCCTTCCTGGAAAAATGTAACAGTCCATCTCTGTTAGAATGTTAGCTCTGTTTTCTCCTAATAGCCTGGTAAGATTAAATTCATCTGATAAAGAATTCTTGATACTTGCAAAACTGTGTTTTTTTCTTGTGTCCTTCTTATCACTGTACTTATTCTTTTTGTCTTTCATGTACCAGGAAATGAGCAAACTCAGTAAGTTTTAACCAAGGTCATTCTCAAGAAAATACCTACCCTACAAGTGTTCAGTGCCTTTGAATGAGAGAAACCTTCCTCCTCAGTCCTGTGGAATGCTGGCAGCCACTGTCTTTTCATTAATGAAAGAAATAACTAACTCTTTGTGACCTCCTATAGTAGGATTTCAAGATTTGAAATTTAATGTTACAATTTTTGACCCGAGAGAAGCAAAAAAAAGAGATGTGAAGTGTAACAAGGAAGCTTTCTGTAGTTTGTTAATGGTAAGGGGAATACCAGAAGAGTAGTCTCTTAGTTGAGAGAGAACTCTTAGCTGAGAGAGAACATTATCATCCAATAAAGCTACGAAAGCGGAAGTGTTTAATGACATTCTTTTAGTGAAGACACAAATGCTGCAGTAAGCTGCCGTGAGGTGGTTTTCATGTGTAGGACTAGTAAGACTTCAGCTGGAATATTCTGCTCATTGCTGCTTATTGTCTTAGGAAGAACATTGGCCAAATGGAGAGAAGACCAGAAAGAGGAGAGGAAAAAAAGAAAAGGGAGAAAAAATAAAAAAGGCCACTCATTCAGAGACTTCCTTGAAAGGGTAAAACAACTGCTGGGGTTCAATTTGCAGAAGAAATATGTAGTTAGGAAAGATCTAGCCATCTATGATGAATGGTCAAGCAATGAATGTTTAGTGAATGATATTAGAATAGAAAGGCATCTAATGATAATTCTGCACAGTACTAGTCTAATCACTTGTGGCTTGGGAGCTGCTTTGTCTGGAACTGATCTCTGTACTTTCTGTACTTCGTAATCTCTCTGTGGATTTCTTTTCTGGAACTTGTCTAGTCTTTGTTATAACTTGCATATCTTTGTCATCTTACTTGTCCTATGGCAAGGAGTTCTCCAGATATATTATGTATTGTGAGAGGAGCCACCATTTTTGTGGTGGTTTGTTTTTATTGGTCATTTTGTGTATGTGTGTGTGTTTGGTATGTTTTGGTTGGAGTGTTTGGTTTGGTTTTTTTTGTTGTTGGCTTTTTTGTTATTGTTGTAGGTTTGTTTTTGTTTTTTTTTAAATCTAGCTGCTTTTCCATCCCTGATTTTCAGTGGAGGAGTTTGTTCAGTTTCTTCAGAGGCCTTTCAGAGGATTCCCTTTCTCTTCAGGCTGAAGAATTCTGACATGTTTAACACTCATTGTATCTAGGCAATTCCACACCACCGAAAAAGCTTAGTGGTAGCAACATTCTGCACTGCTTCTTTACCTGTGCTCTCATACTAGGTGTGCATTCTTTGCCCTTGTTCAAAACCTAATGATCTACTGTTACACAGATGAGGCTGGCAGAATGGGTGAGATGAGGTAAATGCAAAAGAGGGGAATTTAGTATGGACATTAAGAATACAAATAACTCTAATGGTGGTCATAGCAAAGCATGAGATTAGAGTGTGTGTAGAAATTGTGGTCTGTTATTGTAGATTTTTGAGATCCTTTACTAGCTGTCTGTGTTTAGGAATTCTTCTGGGATTATTTAATCCAGAATTGATTTCTAACTTGTGAAAGTGAGTTGGGTAGGAGGAAGTACTTTTTTCCTCACAACTTCCTTATGTGAAGTTGTGTAGGAACTTTTTTATCACTTTGCTTTGGAGTGTTTATCACCTTCACCAGTGCCATCCTTGTATTTGTATTGTTTGTTTATCACCTCCAACAGTGCCACCCTTGTATTTGTATTCTACTGTATAGTTCTTGGTGATAAATTGTCAACTTGAAGTCTTGATAATTTGACAGGATGAGTTAATGGTAGAAACACTCCTTTCAGTCCAGTATCCTTAAGTCTTTATTTCTTTAGGGACGTACATCTAAAGTCTTAAAGCTGTACTGTTCAGTATATTCAGTGCTGTTTGAAAATTGCCTGTATATAGTTGTGTGGTGATAAAGGTCTAGTCAACCAAGTTGTTCTGAGTCACTAGTTCAGGATTTATTTTTATTAGAGGTTATAATTCTTAGAGCCTTTTTGATGCTGAGTCTGAATATGTTTTTAAGAGGCACACAGCACAGTCAATGCACATTAATTTTACCTTTAAAGGGAGCCTTTTCCACCCCAGTATAAAAAAACCAGAAGACATCTGAGGTGATGACACAGGCATAGTTGGATGGCTGTTTCAATTAAGAACTCTCCGTGGCCTTGTGCTTGAAAATCTATGTGTGGTTTTGTATAAGACTGCAAGTTCTATAACTCTCTATATCAAAATCTGTTACCTTATCTAGACATTTTGCGAGATTCCTTTTTTCTTGAAAAGAGTTTGGATGTTTGCTAGAGGAATGTCTATACAGACCTATAAACAATTAGAAAGAATGTTTTCTTACTTTATGGTTATGTAAGATATGTAAGATAGCCCTCCTGGGTATTTTGTTGCAATCTCCTGGTATAGAAGCACATCCCAAATAACACAAAAAACTGATCTTTATGCATGAAAAACAACTGCACTGAAGCATGGATTTGTTCAAATTAAGTAGATGCTTAACTGAGATGGTACCATTAGAATGTTAGTGTAGGCTGTGTCTGTGGAAAAAGACAGCAATGTCAGGTGAAAAAGCTATTGCATGGAGTTAATGTGGTTACGATATCTCAGAGAGCCAGGATTATTGTCAGATAAGAAACTGTCCTTCAGAAGATCCGATATAGGGATTTTTGTCTCTGGACAGGTGACTTGTAAAATGTATATTGCACATGATCATTTACCATAAGGGAAAAGTTTAACAATATTTAAAGTGACATCTGTGAAAGCAATCTGCTATTTTTGTGATTTTAATACTTCTGTGTCAAGTCTGCATTGATGATAAAATAGGTCATAACAAGAAAGGCAATAAAAATCTGTTGAAATAGATTTCAGTCAGCAGGACTGGTGCACTAGAAATAACAGTGGAAAGCTGAAAAAAGGAGAGAAATTCAAGCAGTAGGATGCTGCTTTTTGTAAATTAAGCATCCAGCATCTTCCACAAGATTATATTTAGCTGCATGACTTAAATGTCACCCTGGTTTTAAACAGGACATTCTATTCTTTGTGTTTTATTGGTGGTGGAGGATCTTTTTGATAGCCTAATCCATTTCCATAGATTTTGCTGCTACCTTAAAGCCTTATGCAGAGACACAGCTCTTGGTGTCATGATTATTGTTCAGGTAGTCTGTGTTGCTAAAAATGCATCCTTGAAATCACATCCTAATATGTTGTGAATGCAATAATTTAGTGCTAGCATTTCATGTCATTATGTAGAATCTCCATATTCTTTGTACTGTTCTTCAGTGAATCACTTGTCTACACTAAGGCTTTTGATAAGATCCAGAAGACAAGATACATACTCTTACAGTAGAAATGTTGTCCTGAGTCAGGGTTATTTGGGATAAAGGAAGAGAAGTGAGTTTTAGAGTTTCTTTTGCATGTACTAACTAATGAGTTAACACTTAACTGCTTCTAATTTTTTTTTTGTATCCCTATTGTGTGTCACAGGCTCTGTGGCAAACCAAGAAAGGCCAGAGAGGCTACAAAACCAGGGAACATAAATCTTGCGGGAGATAATGTCTACACTAGTGTAGACTGGGTAAATGTTATATTGGAGGAACTATGTCTTTAGGTGGTTTGTTAACTGCTTTGTGGAGTAAATAAACAGACATGTTCCTGTGATGGTCTGACATAGTGTAGTCAATGTCTCAAACATTTGTTAAAGAACTTTGGTGGAGAAAACGGCCTCTGTAAAAACACT
>JANZLQ010000032.1:371720-395062 GCA_026212715.1 Elanus axillaris
TAAAAGTTGATTGTTGTTTGAACTCCCCTGGTGTCATTTCACCTTAATTCTGACAAAAGAAATCCACGAACCTGAGTCACTCCAAATTTGGCATGTGACAGTTCCAGAAGAAAAAAACCTAGTTATTCATTATAAACAAGTGTCCTGTGCATGGCTGTTAATCTGTGAAATACTCATGTTGTAACAATGACCAAAGCAAACATATTTGGCATCACTCCTGGAGGAAAAAAGTTAAACCTCTTAGAATAAAGTTTGGTTTTTGAAAGAAAATTGCAGAAAATTAGTGACACCTCTTTAGGTAAGTTTTGAGGAATTAAAGCAGTAGGATATTTCCAAACAACGTGGAAGTGATGTGAATACACTACAGTAATTACTTCAAATAAATGCATTAAAAGGCATGAGGGAAGTCAAAAAATAGCTGGTGTAATGACACGAAGTAAAAAGGAGTCCTTCCAAAAGTTATAGCCAAATGAGAGAAGTAGAAAGGTTAGATAAACTTCAACAGTTAAATATAAAAATACAGTAAGGCAGGGTTAAAAAAAGAGTTGACAAAAAGTTTGCAAAGTTATATGCCCTGATAAACCCTGTTTAATGCCATAATATCACTAGGTAAAAAGATGATCACACTAGGAGGAGTTTTCAGGGGAGGTAACATTTGTGGAGAGGATGGGAGAAAGAATGTATTAGTTTTTTTGCGTCTGTCTTGACCAGGGAGACTGTTGGCAGGTTCCAGTATAGAAATACATCAGAAGATTGGCCTCAGATTTGTAGGGACCTGTGTTGGGACTTCTGCTATTCCATAGCATAAATGACAAATAATTTGGAAAATGTGGTGATAAGCGACCCAGTTTCTGATAGTGTGATGATACTAAATTTTCCAAAATGGAGAAGGTAAGTTTACTTCATTCCAGGAAGTCTTATTGCTAAACACTGCTAGGACTTGAATGTGACATAGCAGTTTTTCCAGAGGATGTAGTGGAAGCCACAAGTGATGGTATTTCGTTCTTTTGCTCTGTTGCAACATAATAAAGCCTAATCCGCTATGGACTTGTGTGCTCTCCGTCTTCTTTCCCAGTCTCCTCCCTTACCACTTGAATGCTTTTGTGTTTGTGTCACCCTACAAAAACTTGTATTGTATTCTGGTTATCTAAATCCTTGTACAGGAACTTTCATGTTCTTCCCATATTATGCCTCCTCAACATGATACACCTCCAAAGTCCCATGACACTTTGCATCATTTTGACTTCACTGCTCACTTTATTTTATTATACGTCCATCATAATATTTTTTTAGAATGTGCCCTGGTTTCAGCTGGGATAGAGTTAATTGTCTGCCTAGTAGCTGGTACAGTGCTATGTTTTTGAGCTAGGTATGAGAAGAATGTTGGTAACACTGATTTTTTCAGTTGTTGCTAAGTAATACTTAATCTAAAATCAAGAACTTTCAGCTTATGATGCCCAGCCAGCAAGAAGGCTGGAGGGACACAAAGAGTTGGGAAGGGGACACAGCCAGGGCAGCTGACCCAAAAATGGCCAACGGGGTATTCCATACCATGAGACGTCACATCTAGTAGGTAAACTGGGGTGAGTTGGCCTGGTGGGATCGCCACTCGGGGACTAACTGGGCGTCGATCCGCGGGTGGTAAGCAATTGCACGTGTTAACATTATCATTATTAGTTTCTTCTTTTCTGTTCTATTAAACCGTTCTTACCTCAAGCCACAATTTTTACTTCTTTTCTTGATTTTCTCCCCCATCCCACTGGGTGGTGGGGGAAGTGAGTGAGTGGCTGTGTGGTGCTTAATTGCTGGCTGGGGTTAAACCATGACAGAGTGCTAAATAAGCTAATACTTAATTTCAGACTAAATGCATGTACTTTGCTGACAGCCAAAACAAAAGAATAAAGGCTGAGTTCTTGTTGCCTTAAATGGGGTATTTATGCTATCACCTCTGTCTAGAATCTCATTTTCTTGAAACCCCTCACAAAGCCTGAATATATTTGACAGGTCTGTACCCCTGAACATTTGAATCTATTGACCAATTTCAGCTGAATTTTGGGGATGCTAAGGAATGAGAACCACAAATGAGAGACCATAATCTCCAAAGTATTGTTCTTTATAAAGTAGGCTAAAAGCAGTGTTTATGAGTCTGCCTTTGTTTAATCCTTTTTTTCAGCATTAATGCTAATGTAAGCATTTGTCTACCAGAAGATACTTCTCCTTCTGAAGAAATGTTAACCAATGTGGTACCTATTCCTTTATCCTAAACCAACTTTCTTTAACTAATAGTCAATTGTTCTGTATGCCAAGCTCTATTTTACAAAAAAAAATTGACAAAAATTTGACGGAAAAAATGATTGCTTTAACAAGTCAGTTTACTCATAGTCTAAGATTTGTTCTTTGTTTACTATGTCTTCTGTTACTTCATACATATTTGGAATAGTTTGTGAGGTTGCAGATTTTTTATTTATGAAGTGACATTACATGCAGAAAAAAATTCAGTCGTTGGAGGAAATGAGAGTTTGGCAGATATTGAAACATGTTCTGTGCAAATCCTCTTTAAAAAGGAAAAATTGACAGCAAAGTGTAGGAAGTATAGCAATATATCTTGCAGTCAATCTATTTGGCTGAATTAGAAGCTCTGCATTTACTTCAGACACAAAGAGAACACAGAAAGTGGAAGCTAAATTAGATTAATAAGAACAGTCATAAACCATAGTGCAAATATATGAGTGGAAAGGCCATGGTGGTAGATGATGGGCTGCACCAACAAAGAGACATAAAGAGCAATGATGATTCACCTGTAAATACATCACTACTTCACAGAGACACCAAAGCATTTGGACTGTTCCTTGCAGAACAGAGGAAACTACTGACACAGTGTGTCAAGAAAGTTGATTCCTGTTTAACACGTTTTAACACTGATATTTGTCAACAGGTTAAGCTGCAAGCCAGTGATCAGCAATGGGGTGTAAGACCTCAGCTTAAAATACTGGGAGGGAAAGGAAGGCATGTCAAATATTTGAAATAACTTGCTGCAGATTAGCTAAGAAACTTAAATAACCATCTGAAGTGATCTTAAAACCACTAAAGGCTATTTTGTAGCGTTCATGGACAGCTGCGGGGTGAGTTAGAAAAAATGTTCTTGGAGTATTGAAAAAGGGCAAATCTTGCAAAAGGAGAAAATAGACCAATTATTTTTCCAGAACTTGATCTGTCGACAACCAAGAGCAAACAAGAAACTTAAGCAGCAGACAACACAGATTTGTCATGAAAAATTTCACTATCATAGAAGGAATTTACAAGAATGAAGCAGTAGTTTTCTATATCTCGATGCAATTTTTTTGGACAGAATTTTATACACTTTTCTAATAAGTTTTTCAGTAAAATATGGTAAAACTGAATGTAGTCTAGAATAAACACACAACTGTCTAGATACCTGTGTAGCTAGTAAACTGTTCGCTGTTAAAATTAGAGAAGTTAGTGAAGTGAATTTTATGTGTTGGTATTCTTGATCTGGTTTTCTTTGAAGTTTTTTTAATAGTCTAGATGATGCAGTGTAAAGATGCTTGTTACATCTACAGATGGACTTCAGGTATGTTGGAAAACAGAACTGGAATCCAGTATCCAGTCTTGGATGTGGCTTAGAGGGTAGAACACAGTTAATAGGTGTAAAATTCATTCAGCAAGGAAGACTAAAATTGTACTTTAGGAAAACCAGGTCATTTTAGAGGCAATGGAATCAATTGTCTAGGGAGGCTGTAAAAGTTTAATGTGAATGTTTTTCAGCAGGTTAGATAGACTTGCAGAAAAATGACATAGATATAAAAGGTCATGTGTTTAGCCAGGCAGTAAATCTGCTAGCTCTTGAAGTACCTTCTACCCTCCTCTTTCTGTGCTCTGTGCACAGATGTACTGTATATACTAACTGTAGTTTCTTGGTAGAAGTTTTTTCCAATGAGTTATAAGTAGCATCAAAATGGTGGTTTGTTTTGGTTCATTGTTTGTTTTTTTTTTAAAGAGGATTATGTCTGTAACTCTGAAATTTCTAGTACTTGACAAATACAACAAATGCATCTTTTCCAGTAACTTATTAGAAATAAAACAGTTTTATTCTGGAGGGAGCTGAAAGAATTCAGAGACAATGCAAATGACTTGGTATCTTGTAGTTAGAAAAAGTTACTTTCTTACTCATTCTGCATTAGTGATGATTTGCAATGAAATCTTAAGTTTGCAGGAATCTGAAGCTTTGCCTAGTGCTGCTTCATGTCATCTCATCTGCTGTGCATGCAGTGAACTAGACCCATGTCAGTGAGGGTTACTGATCTCTCATTTTCTGCTTGTCTTCTTTGGGAGTGATGTGACTTTTCTATCTTTTGTGAAGCCTAAATTCTTAATAGCTTTAGTGTTCTCTTGCTTAACTTCAAAGATGTGTGAGAGAGCTGAGAAAGCTGCCTTCGGAAACCTGTAGCCAAGATTTTTTTTTTAAACGTAAAAACATGACTTTGTTTCATTTGTGTACTTCAGATATATCTAGAGAAAAGGGTGACAGCTATTTCCCAGTTTTCAGCAAAGATGTAACAAGTTAATGATAAAGTGTTATTTTCTGTTCCTGCTACACGGTATTGTTGTTTCTGTTAGCTGGAGTATGTTGTGAATTATTAGACCTAACACTAAGTAGTAGTTGTCAAAACAAATATAAATGTTGTGGTATGGTCCTTATCTTTTATACATTAGTTTTTAGTAAGTCATTATTCTGGATTATGACTGCAGAGCTTTCATAACTTACACAAAAGAGTGTGGTTTGATGCAGTACATTTTTTTGAGCATCTCCTGATTGTTTTCTCTCCTGAGAAAATACAAAATTCCAAATTGTAAGCTGACTATTTATCTGGCTGTGCAAACGAGAAATGTTTTCAAACTGGTGGGTTCTGTTGTAAAAAAAAGATTGTTTAATTCTTTAAACCTGATGTCCTTATGAAGCCCAAAATATAAATATAACCTTAATTATGTTTCTGTTCCTACACAGTTGTGTTGCTCATGTTAAAATTTTCTATCCACACATATGCCTAGACCTGGTAGAAATGTGCTTAATGATGAAAGTACAGGTAAAAACTTGTCCCCCTCCACATACATCAGAAACTAGTAGTTGAATGGTGTTTTAAATGTTTCTCTTTTTATCTTGATACCATTCGGTAATAGATATATTGCTTTCTAGTGATTGTTTAAAAAAATTAGTTTTAAGGTAGGGAGGAAATGATATATAAATATTTTTCCTTGCTAATCTTTACTTTAATAATATAAATTTAATTTGCTGCCCACAAGAGGGTGCTGTCTGCTAGCAGCTTGAAATGCAAAAATAAAGTAGTTCTGGTATTGTAGTTTAAGGTTGAACTACTGTGTTTATAATCAAAATTGCTTTAACAAATAACTAGTGTTATTTGTATTGGTTTGTACATGGATCCACAAAATATTAAGGTGATGTAATTATTTTGTGCTATTACAGTCATTTTCATGTGCTTAGCTCTTGTTTACTACTTCTCACTCACAGATTTTAGAGTATGAAAAAGGCAAACAGTGGTCTGTTTTACAGGCTGAAGATGTGAAAGAAATGACTCTCCAGAGGTTAATCAGGACTGTGGCAGAGAAGCTAAGATTTTGTATTTCAGCTTCGGGTTGGGCTGCACCAAGCTTCGTATTGAGATACTTAGCACTTGAGTAGAACCGCCACTGTAGAGAAAAATATGCATATACCTGAAGGAGGGTATTGCTAGTAAGATAGCAGGTCAGTTCCCTGCTTGAGTACTTCTGGAGTACATGCTGCTATAACTCTAGTTATTTTCTATACCATTCTAAATCTTGTTTATTAAAATAAAAGTTGTATTAATTCTTCTTTTCCCATGTTCTATTTACCCTTTTTTGCCATTGTTATCTTAATATGTGGTAAAATATGCACTAATTTCCTGCAGCATTTTTCTTTTTTCCTTTTGAAGGTAGCAGAACGGGTAGAGAGAAGACTTCAGGAGATAGAACAAGAAATGCATGCTGAAAGACAGCTTGTAGAAAGACGCCAGGACCAACTGGGACATATGTCTTTTCAATTACAAGAGGTATGCAACTGAAAACTTCCTGTGTGTTCAGGATTAAGTTAGGAACATGTTGCTTTTGTGAGCCTGTACCTGTCAAACTGGCAAAAGTGCTCATACCTTTGGCACATTCTTTTAACTGTATCACTCCAGCTCTGCTTATTTTGGCCACCAGATAATAACAAGTACAGTCTCTGTTCTTCATGATACTGTCTTGTCTATGTTTAGACCTTTTTGGTAATTGGCACAAACATTCTTTAAAAGAATCAATCCCCTGTGCCCTCCCTCAAACCCCAAACAAACAAAAGCCAGTCATTAACTGGGTTGTCCAAATTAAAACATTCTGTTTTTTGAAAATGTAAACTTTCCCTGCCATGAGCAGTTTATTTTTAATTTATTTCAACAAGCAATCAAATGCACTGTAGTGGCCAGACAGCTTTTCATTGCTGTTCAAACAGTTTCATTCAACAGTATCTGATGAAGTATAAAATATTGTGTAGGAGACAAATACAAATGCTTATATTATGAATTAAAGTTCAAGACAGCTTGTAGCTTTTTTCCTGCTTGTTTTAGGAAATGTATAAAAAATACATCTCTCTCTTTCTGATTTTACTGCTATTTGGAAAATCTGTGTCTTAACATAGTGTAACTTTTTATTTCACTGCCCTTAAGATATGATTTGCAATGTTATCTCTAACTATGCAATAGAATATTATAGTTGAGAAGAAATGTGCAATTCCTTGTTTTTCACTTTTAATGTTAGCGACAGTATACGTGCCTTTTGGAAAGCAGTTGGTTTATACTATGCAGTGATACTGAGGAACCTTTAGCTTTGTATTATGTATAAGGCTAGACACTCTTCAAAGAGGTCATATTTAAGAAGATAAGATGCTGTTTTGATATAGATAAAAAATAATGTTTATCAAAATACTTGTAGTCCTTCTGCTAGTATTTCAGAAAGAGATACTGATTCATTTTTCCCCCTGTTGAGTCCTAGTGGGTGAAAAGAACTAGAGTGCTTTATTACAGTTTTTATTGTTCTTTAATATGCCTATGTCCATTTCTAGGTTCTTCAGTTGTGCCTTCAGTCTGGTAGAGGAATGCTTAATGAAATGAGTTGGTATTATCTGATAGTGTTATCTGCAGACTGGAACAATCTTTTTTATCCTTTTAAAGGGAAAATGTCTTGTAAAGATACATTGACATTGCCATGGTTTCCTTAGAAGGAAAACTTGAATTCAAGTGAATTAATTCAAGTGTATTTCAAAGACTTTCATATGATTGGCTATGTGATCATGAGCCCTCAAGCTGGATACCTTTTTCCTAGTAGTTCATCTTTTGAATTTCGTACAAAATTACAATTAAATACTAAGTACCTCCCCAACCTTCCATTCACCTAAGCTGTTCAGCTGTAGATGAAGACATTTTAATCCTTTCTCCTGAAAATTCTGTTTTGCTCTGTGCATATTTTTTAAAATATTTTTTCTTGAGGAAACCCTTCCTATTTAAAAGATTTTTTGACATCACTGTTCAAAACTTCAGTATGTAGTCCTCATTCTCAGTTTACAGGAAAGCTCAACAACTTTTAGTCTGCTTGGTAAACTTTTACTATTAGGAATTTGCCCAAGCCAAGATTCAGAGCCAATGCTGACTGGAACAGGCTTATTCCACATTCCATACATTCATAGATGTTGCTACTTGGAGAAGAATCATGTTCTTGGTGATTATCTTCATTCTCTCAAGCAGGAGCTCATATCTCCAAATTGTCCTTCTGGGTGGCTGATCTCAATCATGACTCTGGATTTCCTGGACTGGACTCTTGTCACTGTATTTGGAAATCTCAATAAAACACAGATTACCCCTGTTGCATGAATTATGGATTTTTCAGGAACTTCTGACCTCTAACATGCAAAATAGAACCTGGTGGTGTCAGATGACAAGTGTAGAAGAGAGCTTCTTTCAATAGATGTTAGGCAATCTTTCTTTGACAGATTGCAGGAGGAATATGGAGACAGTATCGCCCTTGAAACACAGACTTCCGTTATGCTCCCAGTAGCAACGAACAGTAGGTCTTCTTCCTGCTACTTCTTCTCTCATAGCTGTCTTAACAGCATGGAGAACATCTTTGTGACAGAGTTGCAACTTCCTACATGCCAGTTATATTCAGACTTCAGTACTGCTAAGGTCCTTAGATCTCAGACCCTTATTACAAGCTTTCATCCAGCTGTCCCATCTTCCTTCCCCATTGAACATTCATGTTAATTTGTCCTTCTCTAGGTAGAAAATGGTCTCACTTCTGGATGGTGTTTTTATTTATCAGGAATGGTTCAACATCTCTTGATGCTCTCACATTGGCAGATTGGACCACCTTGCGTCTTAACTTTTGAAAACTGCTTGGTTTTGAGAGCAAAATAATCTGGATCCTGTGCGTGCTGCCTCTCTGTGTACTATTGTCCTGAGAGGTTGCTGTGTGGAAAAGCTTTGTGAAGAAAATTACTTCATTATGGAGTATAAATTTTAGAAGAAATAGGAATATGAGTATATATAAGGAGGCAAAAAGTTTAGAGCTGATCTAATCTCAAATTAAAAACAAACAGGAAAAAATGCCAAAGCCAAACAGTCTGAGGATTGGGTGTAGCAGATTTGAATTTTTGAGCTTCTGTTTTTTGTTTTCAATTTTTTTCTTTATATAAGTGCTGTTATAGATGAATAGATTCAATATTGCAAACCAGGTAGAATAAATAATGTAATTTATGACTATGAAGTATTTAAGATTTCTGAATATGAATAGTTTAAAAAGATTGTTATTTCAACAATATGTTTTCAAGCTGAGTAGTAGTTGGCTTCTTGATTTGTTCATTAATTGCTTCAATGTAATTGATATATTTTGCTAAGGTATTTTTTCTGTACTATAGACAAAATTAAATTTGGCTTTAAAGTTCTCTGAGCAAAGTTGTTAGAAAAACTCAATAGTTTACACTATTTTAAAAATATTTTTTTAAACAATATGCTCTATTTTAAGTAGGCAATTTCAGCAAAGCCTACAAGGTAATTCTTTTAAAAAAGATAAATAAAATAATAAAATTCCTGGTAAGAATCATTGGATTTTGTGTAAAATATCTGATGTCATTTAACTTTTTTCTTACTGATCAACCATTGTGTGGTGGTAGCATTTGCCATAAAGATTGCTTGATAGGCGAGAGAATTTTCAAGAACAGATATTCTCAGAGACTGCAATGTGGAAGCTTACTTACTTCTTCACTGCCTTACAGTTGAAGTGTGACTATTTTATACCTTAAGAACAGCAACTTCTTAACATAATACATGACATCGCTGGTTTTCTTCCTTATTGTGAAATATGTTCTTTCCTGCTGCTCTGATACTTGGCTATTGCAGATGTTATTCTCAAATCTGCAAGAGTCTCATTAGTGCACTCCTTTGATCTCTCATGGGATATACAGAATGATGCTGAGGACTGGCTACTGAAAAAGGTAGATCTTTCATTCAGTACATACATACAAGTGTGTACTTGCTCAAAAATTCTTAGGGGACATTGTAGATGAAAATACTCTTAATGAACACAGTCAATGTAGGGACAATCTAGTTGCCTTTTTCTGCAGCTTGGCTCTTTAGCTGTTCTTGTGGTGGCTTATATTTGGCCAGGAGTATCAGAAGAAGCAGGCAAGCTGCTTTCCGGTAAATGAGATATCCTCCACTGGTGAATCATGAACACATTCAGGGGTAAACCCAAGCCAGTAAACTCTAATAAATATCTGTTCTGGTTCTCTGCAAGAAGGCTTAGAGATGACAGTAGCAATTTAGGTTTCATTTTTCTAATTTTCTTTTAATGACACTTGTCTGCAATAATAATACTAACCTGGGTAGTGATGGTCGTGGAATTTTTTGGTCCCTACTCCATTTGGAGTGGAGTGCTTGAATTCCCCCATGTAAATATGGGTATGGACAGTCCCTTAAGAACAGAATGCTGGTTATCACTGACATGAATTTCTCTGAGAAGTGATAGCCATTTGCCCAGTTGCCCCTTGTCTTCTGTTGCCCCTTTCTTTTAATAACTCTGTGATTGAGGACTGTGAGGACATGGTCCTCCATTTATACCAATAGAACATATTGGAGAGAGAAGGGTAGACATGCTTCCTATAGATACTGATTAGGAGAAAGCTTTCCATCTGAGAGCTTGAAGAGTGTGTGGACAGTACATACTGAGGGATGTATCGAGAAGTAGTCTTTATAACATATAAATGTTCCTATGCATGGTTTGTATCTCTGTAGCTTAAGTTGCTGTATGTTAGAAAGAATGTATTTGAATTGCTTTGTGTGCTTTGGCATACCCTAGTGAGAATAAAGTAAATAATTAAATATTTTACTGCAATTATTATTTGGATGAAGCATGTGTCTGCATAATTTTTAAGAGGAGCTTTTTACTTTGTTATTCTGTTTCTTCTCCTTTGTAATTTGAATTATGAGAGAGATGGACTCTTAGCTCCGTCAGTGGTCTCAGTCTTATGGTGATCGTTGTGTGGATGTAATGTTCTATCTATTAAAGTCTTTCTCTAAAGTCTGTCCTCTTTTATTTCTCCAAGATGCTTCCCAAGTAGCATTACTGGATGGGAGGGTTGTAGGGTTTGGACTGAGTTCTGAAATCCTGTAATTTAATACAGTCTGAATGATTTACAAAGAAATGCTATTTAAAGCATTTGTGGTTATTTAATGAGACAATTTTTTCATTAGTTTGCCTGTTATACATTTCAGACCAAATAAAAGAAAATTTGACTTGGATTTGATCAGTAAGTGCCTTAATTAAGAAATCTTGTGAGGTTTAAATATTAATAGTTATTAATTTTAAGGAAAGTGCAGTGCCTGTAACTGACCACTACTTGTCAGTATTTTACCATCTTAAGAGAACTGTCTTCCTAAATCTCAATTATTAAATTACATATTTTCATGGCCTAATTGAACATGATGATACATTTGTTTCAGTCTTTCTCTTGTCTGTCTTGTCTGTCTGTCTTTTGTATGATGTGCAAACTTTTTATTTGTATTGCACTATTATAATAATCACAGACTGATTATTAACCAAGATGATATCTAGTTGTATACTGACCATAAAGAAAGCTTGTCATAAAAAATTTTGCATCTTTAACATCTAAATTTGTGTTATTATTTTGAATCTGTAGTCTGTATGTGCTGCATGTGGGTGGATAAAAAGTATTTTCTCTATGTTTTTATGTATCTTTTAACTTAGTGTGTGCTGGTGTGTTTAAACACTATCTGTTTAAACAGCAATTACTGCAAATTAGAAAATTTCAATTAGCAAACAAATTCGTGCAAATCATACATCTTCATGTTCTATATTCTGATACAAACATGTTTCTGATTAGAAAGGAGAACAAATATACTCATCTTCGCAATGCTACTGACACGTATATATGGGTTGCTTTAATAAAATACATTTGTTGTGTAAACTAAAACTATTTTGAGATTCTTCAGTGCTTTATTTTGAACATGAAATGCAAATAGCTTGTACTGTTTGTTTGCATTTATGCATCTACTTTCTAAACCATGATCAATTATCATTCTTAAAGCGAGGCTTTAAACAGTTTTTATATGCAGTGGATGACCTGGATAGCTTTACTAATTCCTGTGCTTGGCTTCCTGGATTTTGGTGAAATGAGTCTGTGTGTTCATGCTTTAGATGAACAGAATCATCTTTATAGAACATTTTGAACCCATTGGCTGTGGTAAGGCAATGACTATAGTTATGTCTTAAGCTAATATCTTGGATAGTCCAGGAAGCACTTTTTCCTTTTTCTTTGTGCAACTGGATACTTAGCTTCTGTTTGCCTCCTACTGCACATAACTGTGAAGTGCAAGAAAGAGTCTGGTGGTCTTTCCACAGAGAGTGGGGTGGACTGCTGGTCAAAAGCGTTATTGAAAATTCTCTTTTTGCATGTCTTTATCTCTGATCTTTTTAGACAAACATAAACTCAATCTGTGCTCTGAACCATCTGGATTTTTTAATGCATCGTTGATATTTGCTCCTTGGCTCTGTGCTATGCCACCTGTGGATAATGGTTTCTGTTTTGATTGTAGTTTGAATCTGACTCTGTCTTGGAACAGGAGCAAGTCTTATATATATCTTTCACTGAAATATCTAGGCAGTCTGTCTTAAATGCCTGGCTGGTGTGTCTAGGTAGCATACTCGGACACATGCTAGCTGGTAATGTAGCAAGTTAGGTAAAGAATTTTCATTCAGATTAGGATGTGGTACATTTTGGCCTTATTTTAAAGTATAGCATGAGGCTGGTCTGCTTACGTATTTCTGCTAGTATGAATATAATTCACTGATCAGTCTCACTTTGAAAGAACAAATTTCAGTTTGTGGTCTGTGCATTACTTTCAAATAAACTGGTTTTATTTAAAAAACCAAAACCAACCAAAACCCAAACCCCAAGCCCTAAGAAGAGTTAGTAGGCTTAAATTGCAGTAAAAGTTATGATTTGCTATTAGAAGATTTTCGTAAGTTGGAAAGATTGAGAACTGTTGTTACAGAGGCCTCCACATACTTTTCCTCATATATAAGAAAAATATCTGTCTAGCAGTGAGTAAATTATTTTATCTATTTGAAGTTTTGGGGGTTGATATGCTATATATGGATGAGGTATGTTGAGCTGGGGTGTACCAGGTATGTTAGTATTCTAATACTGTCTTATGCTAGTGAGCTCTTCAAAAAGACCTGTAAGAATTGCTGTACTGGGTCAAATCCAAAGTTCATCTAGCCTGTCAGGGACAAAAGCCTGTTTCTGACGACCTACACGCAGTGTAACCTCTTGTTACTAGCTTGTCCATCCTGAAACCATGCTGTGAAGACCTCTTTACAGGGAAGTTCTCTGTTTCCTTGTGGCCTCCTCCATGCCTGCCCCCTCCAAGGCCTCATCAATCTTGTCAGCCTCCTCCTGGCCAACCTGGACATTAATGCTGTCATGAGGAGGATCTTAGTGGGGGAATCCTAATGACTGTAGGCCTGTTCCCATTCCTTGGTGCTTCAGCACTGCCAGGCAGAGCTTTCCTGGGCAGAATCTGCCTGCTGCTTGTGAGCCATCAGGGAAGAGCATGTGTTGGAACTTTTGTCCTCAGCATCCCCTTCCTAGTTCCCATTTTCCACATTTGATTCCCCCAACCCCTTCTTTGGAGACAACAAATGAAATCAAAGAATCGGTTGGATCTTCACATGTTGGGTTTTTTAATTTAACTCTTCCTTTCTCATGAGAAACCTTACATAGAAAAACCTTTAGTGGAGAAAAACAAGAGTGAAACAAACCAGTGAGAGAGAATTATTTAAAAATGAGTACAAGAAGGAGGAAAAACATAGAATTAACTTCTACCTATGCAGTTTCTGAATTGTCAGTAATAGCTGATATTTGTCTGGCTGTGGATGACCAGATGTTTCAATTTCTTAATGACATTTTGATTGGTTAAGTGATTGCCTACAGCACTTACTGGAAAAAGGCATGTTTGAAGCAGTGCACATGTTTAATTTATTGTAACATCACATTCTTTTTGTAGTAATTTAACTCTGAGATTATATATATACATATGAACTTTTTTTTCCTAAAAATGAAATGGTTATGGGCTATTTTTACAATATACAGAAAATAAAACTTAACATATTATTTGTAGTATCAGTGCTAGGAAGAACTGCCTTTTTGTTTGAAGTTACTGCTATTTAATAGCCTAAATATCATTCAGTGACCCTGATAAGTTGAAATGGCATATTAATTTCTGTGGTTTCTTCTGGGAATTAGGATGTGCTACTGATGCAGAGACATACTTTTTGCCTTTGGTAGGGAAATCTTTGAAAATTTTCCTAGTATTTCTAATTCCAGCCCAGCTTTAACATTTTCCTTATGATACTGGCATCTTTAGCAAAATCTTCACACAAAAACATGCATTTTTGGTCCTATATTAATTATTAATTTACTGCCAAAAATAAGATTGGCATACAGTTGACTGTATATAATAGAGCTTCTAATTTTGCTAGTAAAAATGAAGCTCAATTTCAGTTAGTACACATCATATATCCATAGCAGACTGTTCTGAACTGGTAATTCTAGTCATTAAAAAAAAATCCAGAACTTGTGCAATAATGGCATTAGCTGAAATGATGATCATCTTTGATTTTTGTTCAGGAAGCTTTTTGGGAGTTCTCCCTAAAGTCTTTTTGAGGAAAACAGGAGTGTGTGAGGTCTGTGTGCAGTGTTGAGTTTTTATAGTTGACAGGAATGATAGATTTGAATCTGTACTGAATACTTAGAGAAATATCTTAAATGTGTTACAGTCTTACAGCAACTGATTATGAATCAGTAAGATTAAAAGTGTAATTCTTTATGTAGCATAATATTTTTAGTGGCATAGTTATGATAAGTATCTTCCATAATCTCAGTTTTCAGTGTAAACTGTTCAAGCAGAAGAGTAGTCCAAACTATACTGAAGCCCTTATGTTTCCTCAGGTGAGGATATAAGACTCAGATAAGTATATAAATCCATTTATTTTCTCCACAAAGCTACTTTTAAAAGCAAAATTTCTAAAGCTGAATCCCTGGCTTCACTGAAGTTGATTAATATCTTGCCTTCTGTTTTCATACAGTGAAATCATTCCCCAGTATACAGTGAAGAGATAATGTTCAAAAACTGAATGAAATTGCACTAATTATAGGGGAAAATTTCAGGGTTATTTGTTTAAGGAGATATTCCTTTAAAATGTAACATAAAAATGCTGGTCAGGAAGAACAGACTGGGAAAAAGACATTTCTTTCTGGACAGGCAGTGTGTTTCTGTTGTTCTGTTGTAGTTTTAGTGAGTAATGGTAGAAGGAATAGATGTACTTATGTTTCATGATATTGGATGAAAGTAAAAGGTGTATGCTAAGGTCTCTGATATGTGGCTAGTCTGAAAACTGCTTGGTCATGTTGCACAGCAAAGAGGGAATATTTATTAACAGTTACTCAGATTCACAGCAAATTCTGTCAGTATGACTAGTGATCTTTCTCATCTGGTGTTTCTAAGTGATATTTAAGATAAGCTAATGACATTGTTATGGCTTGAGATATCCAAACTTGGGTTGTGTATGTTGCAAACTATATGTGTCATTAATGTCTGTGATGTCTAATGCATTCCTTTGCCAGCGATTGGCTGTGTTTTGCAAATAGTGTTGGTTTGCAGAGGGAAAAGATTTTGAAAATGATATTCAAGGCAATTTTATTTTTGTAAGATGCTTTAGAAAATGTATGTAAGTGTTTTTAGATACTTTAGTTTGGGGATTTTTTTACTTTTTTTTTTTTCCAAAGTAGAGCACATCAATATCAGGAACTTTTGATCAGGAAAGTTTCAGTTGGTTCTGTCTTAATATTGCAATTCTAAGAATCTGTCCAGATTTAAATAAAAATAACCTTTTCTTTTTTAGCTTCCAACACAACCTTATGGTAGTGTTTTCCTTATTACAGTGCATTGTATTTCATATCACGCATATTTTATATTGGAGAATATATTTTCACCTGATGTGTTCATAGCTTATCTGTAGGGGATCTCTTGAGCCTCTTAGACCTTCATCTCAAACTGGGGTCAGCCTTGAGCACGTGGAACTCTATAAGTCAGAAGGGTGTTAGTGCTAGTTTTGACTTTGTATTTGGCCCTGTTCTGTGCATGGCTGTGTTTACGTATGCATGGACTTACATTTATTTTTTCATAACAATATACATTGGCTCCATATGGAAATATTAGACATAGATGGAAAGCATTTGTCTAGGTCTTCTTTCTTAAATATATCAGCAGATTCTTTCATTTTAACAGACTTACAAAGAAGACTTCTGTAACTTTTATAATGAAGTCACAATATATTTTTCCCCTCTAAAGGCTTTAAGGAAGCAAGGTGCTAAAGCAGATGAAACAGAAGAACTCATGAAAAATAAACTTGTGAGATATGAAAGTGAAAAGAACCAAGTAAGTAAGACTTAATTTTCTACTTTGTTTGGTTTTAAATAAGTTATAGTGTCATATATTACAGTATATGCTTCTTTTTTCAGAGAAACAAACAGTATAAAACTTTCTTTACTCTTTAAGATAACAAGGGACTTTTTTGCATCAGAGGCACTGTGAATATAGCTATGCTGAACTTCTGTCTTTCCTTCAAAGCTCTTTAGTTATGGTGTGTTACTTCTAATGATTCTTCCATCCCGCGAGGCAGACAAGTTTATAACTTGGGGATTATCCTTGATTTCTTTGATTTGCCTCTGAATTTATACATAGTCTGCTGTTGTTTATTTGCACCAGCTCAAAGATGCAGCTTTTCTTCACCCCTGCACCTAACGCATACTAGTTATTTTGCACCATGGTTATTACTAATTACTCTTACTGAACTATCTGTTGCCATATTGCTCTCTTTGTGTTCATAGAAAACAAGATTTATATTTCTGTTCTGGCTGGATGCTAGGGCCATCTTTTCTAGCTTTTTCCCTCTTGCATCGAGTTCAGCCTTTTTGTCAATACTTTCAAAATTATACCTCTTTACGCTGAACCATCTATGTAGTGGTTTCTGTTATGTTACTGTCTCCATTCCATCAATGCTGCTCCTGTTTACTTTGCCCGTTTGCCAGCTACTAAACATCCTCTTTGAGATTGCTATCTCTGCAACAATTTCTGCTGTCAAAAACTATATTTATTTCCATGTGGATCTTTGTGATCTTTGAACTATTTATGGTAGAAGTCAGACAATATTTTGTAGCTTTTGTTTTCTGTTTTTTTTTTTTTCTAAATGGTCATCAGTTTGCTGACTATTTCTGCTTAACCATTTTAAAATTCCCTCAATATATTTTTAGGAAAAATTCTAATTGCATGGAATTCTGGGCACTTCAATTTTTCAGCCATCTTGTTTCTGGAATAATTCAAATACATTTTCTTGTACAACACAGAAAAAACACAGACTTCAACAATTACCAGTTCTACCAATGCATGTCATCTTTAACACTTCTATAAATAAAATGTGTAGCAAAGGTGACTTCAAATGTTAAGTCATTGTTAATTTTAATTTGAGTTTGAAAGTATATTTCAAATCCAGGGACAATGTTTTTGAAAGTTTTTAAAAAAGTTTATGTTCCTTTTGTTTACATTTAACCCAGTAAAATTTTGCTTTTATGCTTTTTTTTTTGGATTGTATATACCACTTTGTATCTTCAAGTGATATAGAATATTGTACAAAAATTATAGACTGTAAGTTAAATTCTCTTTATGTAATTTAAACAAATATAGCAGGGATTTAGTACAAATGAAAGTTTACTTTAAAATTTTGGACAAATAAGAATATTGTGTCTATTATACCTCATTGTAAAGAGATGCTTATGTCTATTAATTTGTGCCAAAATTAAATAGTTAAAATACACTTTTGTACTATGATGCATACATTGCGTTTCTTTTTTCATCATTTTCTGTGATGAAAGCTTGAGCAGGAATTGGAGCAGTCCCGGAAAAAGCTGAATGAATCAGAAGGCAGTAGAGAAGCTCTTTTGCGTCAGGTAACTACTTTGGTGTGGTGAAAATCCTAAAGTTTTCATATTAGGCTGTGTCTGAGTCTTTTTGCTTAATCTTGCTATCTCATACTCTGATAACATTGTTATAGGAAGGGAAAAAGGAGATATAGAAAGGCAGGTTTAAGAGTCTAAAATATATGGACTGAGCTGTCATTATACTTTTTCTGCTTTCTGAACTTTTAGGTATATATGTTAATATGTAATGAATATAGTACTGGTAGTAGTTATGGTACTTTTTAAGTACATAAACATGTTATTTGTAACTGCCCTTCATAAAATTCTTTAGAACAACTTCTGTATTGGTAATTATGTTATTCAAAGCACATGCTATAGTTGGTGAATTCAGATAAACCAGTGCTCTAGAAGTGTTTGCTATACTGTATACTAACATGTGATAAAAATATATTGAAAACAAACACCCGAAAAAAGTGTGCTCTAAACAATACCTATTGATGCACATATGATTAAATCTAGAAGTTGCAGGAACCAGGTTTATAGCTTTAGAAAAGTGTCCTTTTTCCTAAGTATTTCTAATCCTTCCTTCTTTCAGGGCAGCTGGGGAAAAAGATTTAAAAAAATAGGGAGGAGGCAACTGGCATACTTATCTGTTAGCATTAGTTGTTTGACTTGTGTATGTAGCAGAAGTTTGAGTTAGCTTTATTGCGCGTTTGAATTTAACTCACTGTCCATAGAATATAGTGCTATATCACATATGGGTAATACAAGTTTGAGCTATATTCCTGCAATTCAATTTTAGCATGTCATATCTTCTTTATTTTCCTGTACACAATGTCATCTTTGTAAGTGCTAGACTATCTATATGATAGAAAGGAAAAATATAAAAAACCCCTATGTTTCTTAAGAATAAACACGTTGTATTTTTAATGAGTAGAATTTAAATAAAATACATTGCCTATTAAATTTGTATAGATATTTTCACTAGCAATGTAAAAAGACAATTGCAACATATAAAATGATAACATTTTGTCTGGTCTAGAGAAATTAATCCTCATCTGTGGTCAACATAAATGTTTGCTTTAATTTTGAATAATTGGTTTGTGGCCTATAATTAAGAAGAAATCTGTCTTTTTGTTTACCATCTGCAGTACTCTTGAGATTTATTTATAAATGTTAATTGTGTATAGTCTTTTTTGGTTTTTGTAGTGTTTAATAGAAGTATGCTATTTACTCCTCCATTCTGTTTTTCATTAAACATTTGATACTTGTACATGCATTTTAGATTGGCGATCTTCGTTCCCAACTTTTGAGAGCAGAAGAAGACCGTGTAGAGTTGCAACATCAAATTTCACATGTTGCTATGCACCACCAGAGCTACCAGGATGTCCAAGATGATGACAGGAGAATTAGAACAGGTACAACTCTCATATTTTGCACTAGAGGCCTGCAAATTAGATAGCCTGGACATTAATTCTTTCTTTGAGTTGCATTCTAATTCTTCTACTCTTTCAATAAAATTAGCCATTTAACTTGTCAGCTTTAAGTTGATAAGTACTGGTACCTGAATATTAACAAATAAATAGCAATGAGAGTTAAAATTTAGGATAAAATACCATGATTTGCATAGTTTAAAAAAATGAAGATTATTAGAGAGAATTTCAGTGAACTGGATAGTGTTTTTACAGAAGAAAAACATTTGAAATATTTTTAAGCAATTTTTCTGAAATGTTATTTTTCAGTCCGTTTTCAGCTTAAATCCTGCCATCTTGAAAATCATAGCAAAAGTCATACATAGCTGGTGAATAAGAATGATGAATTCCTGGTAGATTTTCTAAGGAGTAACAACGTGTTCCAGAGAGGTTAAGAAAATTTCCAGTATGATGCAGTCAGGGCTTCTGTTTGCAGTATGTTAGAATTTAAGAGATGGAACAATGATATTTAGAAGAAAAATATTTTGAAAAATTTCAAGATGTAATTGCACATTAAATTATCACTGTAGCAAGGTCTTTGCTACATTGTTAGTTACCTATCTGTAGTTAAACTTTTCAAACATAATCAAAAAGGCACTAGAGAAAGTCTTTATCTTTCTCCTTATTAACATAGAAATGTATTTGTTACCCAGGATAATAGAGGAATAGTGACTCCAAGTCCAGTATCTCTGTGAATGTTTAGCTGGTTTGGTCAATGACTTATTTTTATATTTTCATACTTCAGCTACTGAATTATCTTGGTTATTAAAGTAGGACTGACTCCTTGCTTTACAAATCTTATATAGAGCACTGGAAAATGGCTAGATTTTGTACATGGCTTAGCTTCAGAAATGTAACACAAAATAGTAATTTTAGTAGTTTTTATCCAGTCATGTTAATGTATCTGCTTGAAAGTGAATTTATTTGAAACAATATGCCTTTCATGTTACTGAAAGCATATTTTAACTTTTCCATTTGTTTTATAATTGTAAATCAAAATTGTTGTAAAAATATGAAGAAAATAAAAAAAAGGTACTGGAGCTACTAAGATATACACATATATTTATATAATTTATGCAGTTGTGTTTCTCCTTACTGTGTTATTTCTGTTTCTTCAAAGACACATGGGAAGAATACAAATGGAGATTTTCTTTGCGTCCAGTAGTTCTTTATGACTAAAGTCCTTTGAATTTCTGATTGAGGAAATTTGCAGCTTACACTCATCAAGAAATTTGGTTGTAGTTGTAGGAATCAGAAATAAAATTCACAGATAGAGTGACTTCCAAATCAGGAGGTATTACTCTGGTGGGATAAAATCTTGGCCTTGGTGTTTGTGGCTAAGTTTCATTTACACCAGAATTTCCCTATTGTTTTTTCCATCCTATTTTATTTTATTGGGATTTGTTGTTTTGTTTTGGTTTTTTTTAGGGGGTAGGAAAACCCCTATAAAATGACTGGCTAAACAGAAATACTGTCTCATTCAGTAAAAGGTTATGATACAGGTATAGCCATTTTTCACAGCTACACTGATCAAAATCAGTAGTTGTAGAATAGTCTCAAGTAGAGAATAAAATTGACAAAAGAGAAATAAGAAAAAAATAATTTACCACAAGTCGGTGTTTCTAGTGGGCCTGTTGTTCTGTTCTCACCATTTTATAGTAGCTGAAAGATATGAGAGAGAGAAGCAAGAACTGGAGAAACATATTTTGGAGCTTAAAGCAAAGCTGAGTCATAATGCTGTAATGTCAGAGGTAGAAGAACTAAAGAGATGCATAGAGCGCAAGGACAAGGAGAAAGCACAGCTTGTAATGCACATACAGGTAAGTTGGGTTTTTTTGTTGTTTTGGTTCTTGTTTTTTTTTTTAAATAATTTCCCATACGCTCAAGGTAGGTGATATGCCAGATCAGAGAGTAACCTTTAGAACTAAGAGTAACTGTAACGCTCTTCTTAGTTTATTCTATAAATAATTTTGAAAGGTGATCTGAAATTGCAGAAGTTTTTCTCTCCCATCTTGTTAGTAAACCAAAAAAGGTATTCTTTATTACCCATGAATTCATATTTTTGATTACTTGTCTTTCACATGTGCGAAGAAAAGGTGATCTGATTTTATCAGCAGTTACCATTAATAATGGTTTCTGGAATTACTTTTATAAATTAGTATTTACTTCCTTATTCCCCATTCCCCATTCCATTATGCTTCAGAACTAAAGTTTAACTTCAAACAAACTGGGACACCTTGTTCTATGAGATAGTGCGGTGGAGTAACAAAAAGAGATCATAACTGCTCTTTTTTTAGCAATTAGATGCAATATAATAATTATTAAAGTGTTAGTATTCTTATTTATGGTAAACACATACTATTTAAAGTGATTCTCTGTGAAAAGAATAATAGCAGTCTCTGACACTGGAATTTTAGTTAGAAGACTTTTATCTTGAACAAGAAATGAGCTATAAGGAGGCCATAGCCTTTTTATTTAAGACAGGAGATTTCTATATTTTTGGATCTCATCTAGATTTGTCATTGGTAGTAAGATCCCTGAACAGTTACTGTTTTCTACTGTCTTTCATGACTGTCAGGAGAAATGAGGATATTTTCAAAACCCTAGGTAGGATTTCAGTAGATAAGTACTCAACATTTGTTGTATTGGGGCATTCAGTAAACCAGGGGTTTTGTATTTTGCGTTTATTTTTCTAATGAAGGTACTTTTCTTTGGAAATTCAAAAGTAGGATTTTTTTTTTTGTCTTTTCATAGATTTATAGGACTACCCTGTTCAGTTTGCTTCTGCTGCTCTTTTCCCTTGTCAACTTTTGTGCTCATTTAAATCAAGCTAATACATCAAATTATATTTGGAGAAAATTGAAGTCTCAAAATAAGTTCCTACATGCTTTATGAAAATTGGTCATTAAACTGGTTTAAAAAGCCCTAGAGTGCTTCTATAGAGGGTAAAGGCAAGCAGTAAGCTTTTCCTGATGCCCATCAGCATTTGTGTTCTAGCTGGCCAATACAACTCCAGACTAACCCAAAATATGCTATTTTTTCATTTTGTGGGGTCTGAGAAATTCCAATTACTTTGGTGGCAGGAGTTAATGGGATAAAAACCCATAGAAAGCCAATTTTTTTTAAACTTCTGCTTGTAGTACATGCTTTTCTGAGGGTCAGAATGATGTTCTGATACTAATTTCCTGCTCTGTGAAAATACTGATGGAAGAGTGCTCAGTCAGGGTCATTGTCATTGCTCTGAATTAGAAATAATTGACTTCCCCGATTATCTCAACAGAAAATACTTTGTACTTCTTATCTGCTTCCCACTGCTATTCTCCTACAGAGGCAGTAACAGGAAAATAGCTAGTGTGTTATTCTTTTAATGAGACATCAAGGAATGCAAGGATGTGAATTTCTAAACTTAGGTACTAACAAAGCATTTTGTCAAGCCTGTTCTAACAGCTGCTCCTATCAGATAGTCTGATTCGCAGTTGGAAGTGACCAGTCATGTTTGACTTGAGTGTAATTTATCTTTGGGGAGGATGTAACTGCACGTGCCTTTTGTACATGTGATATTAGAAATTTCTTTTGACTTGTTTAAATGTCATTGTTTTCAACAATTTGAGTTGTGTGTTGTACATTTAGTCCCTGACAATTGCCATAAACTCACAATATGATGGAAAATTGAGAGGATGAAAAAAATGATAATCATATTCTTAAACTCATGTTTAGAAGTGAGTTCAATCTTAAATTAATTTTTAGATTTAATAGAGAAAATTTTTATTTCAGTTGTAGTTTACTGGAGGATGCTTCTGTAAGATCTTGCAAATGTATGCAACTATCTTAAATACATTTTTTTCTGCATAGAACTATATAGATATGGGGCTGTTACAGCTGACTATTATGACCTGACTGTTATGGCTAAGAAATAAACAAAGTACACAAATTACAAAGATGCAATACTCTAATTAGGTCAAAGTAATTTTATAGTGTTGTCCAGTAGAGCGTAACAACAGACAGTCAATTTGTTAAAATATTGCAAATTTGCTGTGGGAAATTTATTGATTTGTTTATTTAAGATTAGAATTCTTCAGTGTCGTGGTTTCAGCCCAGCCGGTAACAAAAAGGCCCACCCACGCAGCCGCTTGCTCACTCCCCCTGCCCCCCTCTGGTGGGATGGGGAGGAGAACCAGAAAGAGAAAAGGAAAGAAACCTGGAACCTCGAGGGTTGAGATAAGGACAATTTA
>JANZLQ010000032.1:399753-414194 GCA_026212715.1 Elanus axillaris
AGGCATTTAAGTTGGGCCCCTGATGAAGCTGACACTGGCTGGAGTGGCTGGAATTCCTTCGTGCTGCTCTTCAGGTGCTCTGCTGACCTGGGATCCTTATCCAGGCTCTGGGCATCTTATTGCTGGCACTGGCATCAAACTAGTAGGAGTAGGATGGATTGAGGTTCCCCTCCCCCATCAACTTTAATTTAAAGCCCTCTTCACCAGCTTAGCAAGCCTATGACCAAAGATGCTCTTCCCCTTCTCTGACAGATGGACTCCATCAGCTCCTAGTAGACCAGTTTCTCAAAGCAAGTCACATCATCTAAGTAGCCAAACCCCTGGCTGTGGCACCAGTCACATAACCATTTGTTGATTCCCTATATTTGACTGGCCCTTTGAAACCCCTTCCCCTTTGACTGGGAGGATTGATGAAAAAACTACCTGTGCTCCAGAGTCCCTTACCGCTGCTGCCAAGGCTCTCTATTCTTGATACACCTCAGACTGCTCCTGGCTGTATCACTGGTGTCTGTGTGAAACAACAGCAGTGGATAATAGTCAGCAGACTGTATGAGGCTTGGTAGGCTCTTGGTGACATCCCTGATATGAGCCCCTGGTAAGGAGCACAGCTCTCTGGAGAGTGTGTCAGGTCATGCTTCTATTGCATCCAGAGCAGCTCACTGAGTTCTTCGGGTGACTGACCTTCAGCCACCAAAGACATGAGATGCTCCTTGGAATCTGGAGTCTTAATCTATAAAGCAGCATTTCTCATCTGCTTAGAATTTTTTTTGCAATCACAGGTGCTTAGGAATTTGCTACTTGAAGGAGAAACTTAGATGTCCAGGGTATGTGATTTTTTCTTTTTTTTTTTTCCAATAAGTGCAACCTCCTGACATTGCTTGTCCTTTGTCTTGGATTATTTCACTCTTGTGTACTACAGTTACAACTGAGAAGGAGAAAATTGGGTGAATATTTAAAATAAAACAAAACAAACATGTCTCTATATTGCTGTCTCATAGAAATCCTTAAAATATTTACATTCTGAATTACCTAGAGGAGTAATTCCAAGACAGGACTGTGAAAATTAGGGTATTTTCTGCAAGGTAAGTAAACATCAGTCTGCCAAATTCTCCTGCTATAGTAAAAGGGCAGCCTGAAAGTCTCAGGAGACAGCGGTTATGGTGGAACCCCTGTTAATAATGTGCACCAACATGGTGGTGACATTGAGCTCGTTGTCCAAGCTTCAGTAATACAGAACTGAAGAGGATATCTTCAGACATGTTCCACTGGACATGGGCCTACTGACAACTTTAAGCACTAATTTTAAACGTGTTCCCAAAACAAAGATGGAGACTGAGATCTGTGATAATTCCATCTTCTCTACCACCAACACGGTGCTGGGCACTGTAAATCTAAACAGACTGGGGAGCTGGATTAAGGTGTAGTCTGTGGTAAGGACTGATGTTTCTCATTGACCAGTTACTTCAAATCCCACAACTCTGGAGGCTGAAAGTGAACTTAAGTTTGTTGTGTTAAGTTTTTCATTTATTTTTCTTTTAGTGGCACTTTCTTTATCTTCTGTATGCTATGGCATCCTAATGAGGGCAACTCCTTTCCCACAAGTAACACAGTATTTCACCCTCAATGCTAATGAAAAAAGCCTGCCAAAACCAACGTCCCAACAAACCAACAAAAAAATAATGAAAAACATGTGGTACAACACTTGATTATAACACCAGAATAGGTCCTCACAGTGTCTGACCCAGCCCCTATCTGAGTTTCAGCCTGTGCTGAACTTGTATTCAGTAGTGTTCTGGCCACAGCTGCAGTAGAATGTGCATACAAACAGCTTTGCAAAGGAAACAGTCAAGCTATGTGCCTTACATTAATGATAACATTTTATGATGGATTTTCTGCATGCATATTTAATGCCCTTTGCAACTGAGATTCTGTGGTTGAGAGGAAGATGAGGACTAAAAAGGCTGAAGGGAAACTGAGGATTGAGACTCCTACAGATGCCTGTATACAAATGATATAAAACTTGATGGGGAGATAGGGGTACCTATTTATTCCAGGTGTTATTATATTAATATTCAAGACTGATCATATGTGCATCCATAGTAGGATGCAGGTATAAACTTTCTATGCAAGATACTTTGTTATTTTAAGAGAAAATAGGTGGCTTTCAAGACTGAGGGTCTTCACACACTTATGAATGATAGGCACATGGTATATACTTTATTAAAATGTTATGTATTAAATCTAATGTTTTTTTAAAATACACTGAAATTGAAAAATGTGATGCTATGCATCTAGCTCAATTATCAGTTACTTTTAGCTGTAAATATTGTTTAGAAAGATATTAAAAGCTTAAGTTTATATGATCATCATTATGAAATGAAACCGCAAGGTCTTACTTTCACAGCCCACTGCTGCCAAGTACAATGTTCTTCCAATGAGAACAATAATTTGCATAATTATTTCTTACTATCAAAACAATCTTAATTCTCATAAAATCAAAATTAGACACTAAAATATATAGTAGTGTAACTTGATTAATGGAGGTTTATGTGTTGTATTAACTATTTACTATCTGCTGATAGTACAGTTCCACAAAAGCTAGTAATCAGTCATTTTCTGAGCAGTGTTTGTCTGAAAAGGATATTATGTTTAGCAAAGTATTCTCTACTAACCCTGTTGATTGTTATTTCCAATCTCAAAACTGAGTCCTTTAAGATGGCTCTGATGATCTCTAGATGTTCATTATTGTAAAGGGTTGAAATCAACCACAGTGTTGACATGTGTGCAGGCAGGTAATGACAAATGGCAAAGAGATTACTTGCCAGTAGCTATTCTGTTACAAATGTTATTTTTAAAATTGTAAACAGTCATCCTACTTTTTTTTACAGAAGGCCTAGAAATTGGGATTGTGTGTTGGGGTTTTCCAGGGAAATACAAGGCAGGACCATAATCTTTGTTTTTTATAAACACTTAAACTCTGTACATGGACAGTGAGGTTTGTGGTGTGCTCTTACAAGACACTGAAGCAAAAAACCTCTCTAACAAATAGTGCTTGTGTATGTCTGTTCCCCTCATGTGAATGTATGTATATGCCATACCTGTAAAGATGCTTTCCTCTTTCTGGGAAACCTGTATTTCTATGTGTATATAAGATAAATGTGATTTCATATCACACTTTTTACTTTCTTATTTTTATGACAGTCCATGTCTGAAAAGTTGCCTATTTAATGTTTTAAATACCAGTAGGGCAAGCCCTTACAGATCAGACAGAATTTTGACAACTGCATACATGTTAATGTACAGATACACATATGTTTATCGCATGTCAAATAAGAGTTCAAAAGTACAGGTCAGTACATTTGGGACCCCTGTTATGATATTATAAAGGCAAAGTGTGGAGACTCACTGTTTCCCTATCCTCTTGCTTTACAGGGAAGGCTGCATGAAATGTTGATATGCTATGCTGCTGTTTTCCAACTGGCTTCAACTGTTTTGAGGCTGTGCTTGCTTAACTCTTCTAAGAAAAGTGCAAACTATTTGCAGAGATATATCCTATTTTCACAAATTATAAAAATAAACCATTAAAATTTATATTTGTACATCCATGTCAAAGTTCATTTTTCCTCCTCATGCAAATAGCTCATGTTGATAAATTAGTTGTGCTTCAAGATAAACATCTAAACCAAATGTTCCCATTTTTTTCATTTTACTGTAAATCAATAAATTGGAGATTAAGATTTGCTTCTACAGAGTGAAATGAATGTTTACAATTAATTGAACATTGTTTTCTGTGTTTAAGCTTAGACTCATATTTCATTAAAAAGTCAGTGTGAACTGTAGTTGTATTAATGAAGTGTGTTCTCTGGGGGAATTATACAGAAATAAATATTTTTTAATGTTGCACAGTTGAATAGTACATCAGTTTAGGCTGACATCCTCTATGGTGTCTCCAGAAAGACATGAAATGGGAAGTGATAATAGTATGTATAATCATGTGACTTTGAAGAAATGATGACCCATTTTAGAAAATCTGTGGAAAGGTAAATGTAACCTCTGACTACATTTTATCAGGCTATCTTTAACTTCTGCTACATTCAGAATTTAAATCTTTACGTTTAAAGAAATATTGTAATATCGGTTTTCATTTGATATTAAGCTCATTTTGATAAGATTTTGCTAGTTGTAGCTTGTCAAGTTTTTTTGTTTGGTTGTTTTGTCTTATGAATCAAGACTTTTTACAAGGTTAGGTCTGATCATTTTGCCAGATGGGCTCAAAAATGCCTGTTTAAAGAATAGTGAAGCAGAATACATGTGAGTTTTTTCTAATGTATAGAACTAAATCTAGAAGGACTTTCCTGTTTTCATTTTGGCACCCATGTAAGATTTACTCCCAACTATTCTATAATGTGTTTACCTGTTGTTTTATTATCTATATCTCAGTTGTGTCTAGAGCAGGAATATTCATCCTACAAGTGAGCAACTAATTGTTCAGTGGGTAATACTACTCCTGTTTTGCATCATGGATACAAGTAGTAAGGTGGACTGATTGTTCTTGTCTGCAGCAGCAGTCCTTTCCTGTATTTTCTGGCAGTCCCACAGTCTGTCATATGCAAGAGTGTGCATGCGGTCTTCTTTCCAGGACAGCAAATGCTATCCTGGAAAGACTAGTACAATTTATTGCCTCCCAGGAGGTAATGGCCAGATTTGGAGGGAAAAAAACCCACCAAAACCCCCACAAAATAAAACTCAACCAACAAACCCAAGCCACACCCCTCCCCTTAGTGCCCCCCTGCCTGCCCCAAACCCCTGTGGAAGGATCTTTATTTAAACAGTCATTTTATGTGTATCTGCACCACTTACTCTTTCCTAGGTGAAGTATTTTTCCCTTCTGAATTGCACCCTGTTTTGTTTCTGACTACACGTCCAATTTGTTTCAGTTGTTCTAAAATCTAATTCTCTTCTCTAAAGTATTTCCATCCCTTGAAGCTTGATAATACCTTTGAATGACTATAGAACAGGCCTACTAGATTAATCTAAGTCATTAATGAAAATACTGAATGGTATGAAAGCAGTCTAAATAGGCCTGAAATACAGAATACTAATGTGAAATTCTACGTGATGATCTTAATAAAATTCAATTGTGCTAGTGAAGCTTCAATAACTGGTTTCTGAATATGCCCTTGTAGAAGGTATATGGAGAACATTTCTCCTGACTTGCATCTAAGACTGTCCTGAGAAATGTCATCAGGTTTGAGATAGGCAATGCTTGTTTTTAAAATGTGCGTTTTCAATTTCATTCAGTATTGAAAGGCCAGCTAATGTTGGCTCTAATATGCTTGCTACATTTTGAAACATCTTTGCACTTTGTTCTAGAAACATCTATCAAGCTGCTATATTCTCTTTATATTCATCAGTGCTTTCCAAAATACCCTTCCTTATTCAGCATGTTACTTCTGTAAAAGCAACCAGCATAAAACTGAGTTTATTTTTCATATACTATAGATTACTTTTGTTGTGGTAAATGCTCGCTCTTCTTTCCTTGCCAATTTTCTTTTTCATCTCATCTGTTTATATTCATCTCCTTACATCTTACTATTTGCTTTATTCTGTATTTGACTAGTGTGTAACATATGAGGATCTTGGTCAATGATTCTTTTTCAAACTTAAAATATAAAAAAATAACAAGAACAACCAGAAGAGGAACAAATGCAGAAAGTAAAATACAGGATAGAGTAACCATGTATTTTATATCTTGTGTTGAAATTTTTTACCATTGCAGAGGAGGACATTCGGTGGGCTAACAGGGCTTTCCCTGCTAGTCAAGGAGATCTTTTATGCATTCCTATTTTAGACAGAAATGTGATTTAATAGCACTGTGTGTTGTTTGATAAGGTTTCATATTGTGTATCTTTAGTGTTAGAATTTTCATATTTTGCTATGATGATTCCAGGTGTTAACATCTGACCTGGAAAACAAGGAGAAGCAGCAGGAAAAAATGCTGGACCAGCTAAAGGAGATACAGAATTGCTACAAGGCTTGTGAGAATGGACGTAGACAAACTGAACTCCAGTCTGCTGAGCTAGCTCAACAGGCTGAAGAGAGTACTAAGGAAGCGGAAAGGTACCTCACTGAATTCAAGCATTCAGAGGCACTCAGGCTGGAGATTGAGAAAAAAAGAGAAGATTTGAAGGTGAGAGCACAGGAGACCATCCGCCAATGGAAGCTGAAATGTAAGAAACTGGATCGTGAGGTGGAGAAACAAAATGAAACTATCAGCCAACTGATGGACAGGAATAGTCAGGTAAAATTGACTGTGGGGACAGTTTGTACCCTTTTCATTTTTTTTTAGAAATGAAGGTAAGGAGTTTATTTATGCTAACTCTGACTTAAACCACTTTCCGCCTTAAGTTCTGCACCAAGTTTTCTGGTGAACTACAAAAGAGCTAATAGGTGACAGTATGTTTTTAGATATTGCCCAGTTCCATATTCCCTTCTTTATCCAGTATTTATTCCAGTCTCTTCACTTAATCAAAGTTTTCTTCTTGTAAAGAAGAAAGTTTCTCTATGAATATTGCTTTTATTTTATCTTTTCACTTAACAGTTAACTTACTTTAGCTTTTTTTTAGTTAATTTTTAAAGAAATAATGTGGCATTATTTTTTGTAAAAAATCTATCACATTAAGTAATAACCCATGTTCAGGTTATGCATTGTCTCATGTAATGGTCAGTGGTTACATCTTTGAAAGTAGGTGTTTACTTTCACCATGTATGACAGATTACTAGCAGACCATAATGCTATATGGACTTTGGCACAACTAGTGTATTTTTAATTCTATTCTGTATTTAAGCTTTTCTCAGACTCTAGGCTATGTAATGACATCTTTTATTGGCAATAAAGAGTACAGGTTCTGAAATATTGTAAGGACTGCAGTTCAGTTTGGGTTTGGAGGAAGAAAAGTAGATTTTTTTGTTTGTTTGAGAATGCACAGAGATTTTAGCAAAATCTAGAGATTTTAGCAAAAAAGGCACTCTTACCAGGATTTGGGATGAACATGCTACTAACACCTACCATGCAGGCCCTAGGTTTTTCCATTCATCTGGACAGAGAGTCTGTGTTCCTTGTATTTTTGTAACTTCTTTTTTTCTTAATGCTTTTCATGTATGTTTTGTTTCAGCCTCTTCCTTATACTTTTCAGAACATTTTATTTGAAAAAATCAATTTGAAAATTGTTCATGTAATATCTCTGGGCTTTTCATTTGTCTTTGTTCAGTTTGGTAAAGCACTTACTCCTCTCTTCCTCCTCCTGTATAGTTTCTCAGGAAAAAACATTGGGTTTTGGGGGGTTTTTTTGGTGTTTTTTTTGACTTAGCAGAATTCCTTGACTTTTTCTAGTCCTGATGTTACTTTAAAGACAAGCACTCACATCAGTGCTAATGCTGATCATCATGTCTTGGAACAGTAGTAGAAACCATCGTTCTATTTGTGATGAGTCTGTGGGTCTTTGTATTTTCCGGTGGCTGGGTCAAAAGGTGCCTACTCCTATGGTGGCTGGTATGGTACTAAGCTTCATGCTGTGAGCTTTTATCTTAGCTTACATACTCTGCTCAGACTATCATATTGTATGGCCTACTTTTGTTTTTATAGACCTTTCCTCACCTCTTTTCACTTACTTTCTAGTGACATGCATCCAATTTAAGTTATTAAATCTGATGGGCTTGGGATGGCTCCATGCCATCCTCTGCTTTGTCATGCTCAAAGACTGTAGTTTTCAAGGGGTATATGATGTGAAGTATGGGATGTCTGTATTCATCCTGTGTTGCTCCCACTCCAGTAACCTGTTCTGAGACTGGTACATGAATGTATAAGCATGGTCAAAGCACAGGAGAAGCCACAATTGGGTTAATGCTGATTTGGAATTAATAAACTCCAGCAGATCTAAGCTGTGATTCCTGGGGTTGCTGTTTCTCTCCTGAAATCCCTAGTATATTCCTTATTTTGTATTATTATTTGCTGTATCCATGCTCCAACAATTCATTCCATAGTAATCTTGTTGTATTGGTTAACCCTAGCAGTTGTCTGGGGAAATAAGGTTCACAAACATTTTAAGAAGTCAGTAATCTCTTGCCTGTGTAAATGGAGGAGTAAGGAAAGGAAGAAAAATCTGAATAATTTATAAATCGTATGTATCTTTCATAATAGACAAATAAGAAGCAAAAAGTAGAGGAGAGAGTGTTGTGAGTAACAAGCAAGAGGAGCCCTAAAATGCTCTGAAATCACTGTTCATGTAAACATGTGGACAGGTCTTTGTAATGGCAATTGATAGTGCTGTCCACATTGACATTTTCTTTGTAACATAAGACTTCTTGACAAGGATTTTACTTTTTTCTGTGTGACAAATGCATAAAAATGCTAAATGCAGTCATTTTGGTTTAAGCTCCATTTAAGAAATGCTGTCAATATTCATTCTTATTTTTAAAATCATCAGCATCTTGCCAACAAGTTTGAGCTGTCACTCATGAAGAAAATGTCTTCATTGGATGATATGTGATATCAAATAAACTGTGTGTCATTTTGGAGGAGAAAAACTACAAACAATATTTCGTGTTCTCAATACAAAGTTGTAGACAGTTTCCATATGAGAATATAATCAGTCGAGATGCAGCATTTGTGATAAGCTTCAGGGAGCTAGATGAACATAATTTAACCAGCTTTGAAATATACAGACAATTAACATCTGTGACAAAACTCTATAAAAATAAATAATAAATAATAAAGAGAAAGGAGAAATGGTAGTCTGTTATCTTTGCTTTCTGTTATAGGACTTCACAGGGTTTATGGCAAATTTTCAAAATTAGATTATAATCATAGCTTGCGATTTTATGAGATGTTCCAAATATTTGCAGATAATGGTTGGGCTGTAGAAAGATTGTTTAGGTTTCATTCTTTTATCCCAGTTACTGGGATAATTTGGGTAAAGTCTTGCCTGTGTGGTTATCCTTGATATTGGTTGACAGTGGAATCTCTAACCACTTGTGTCTTTTAAAATGTATTTTCTTCTAAGTATGGAATGTAGAAAACATGCTTACACTCAAAGCAAGTTCCTTCTGATTTGTTTTTTTTTGAAATTTTACCAGGTTTTTTTTAGCCAAATCATACAACTAGAATTGCAAAACAGTTTTAGGAAGGTTGAGATACTGATATTTTTCAGAAAAAAACCATAAAGGTCATTACCACATACTCCTGATTTATTACTTTTCTATTTTGTTTTACATTGCTTATTTTCAATGTAATTATTAATTGTTTTATTATTTTTAATCTGCATACTGTTTACCTTAATTACCTTTTTGTTCTGGTTTATTTCAAGCAATTTTCTTATAGATATAAGAAATGTGTACTGTTTTTGGAATTAGTTGAAATAGTCAGTAAAATGCAGTATAAAATTTGTTTAAGCCAGTTTAAAGAATCAGTAGTTTATCTGATACATCAGGAAAATCTTGTGTTGTCTCTTTATCATTCTTTTTTTTCCTGTAGTAGGTGTTATGTGTGACTTATGATAGGATGTACTGTAAATTCCTTCTTATTTTAAACAGAATGTTAAAAAAGTTAAATTATAACTTGAGATAAGTAAGAATTGGGAATGGTGTGTGTAACATGAGTTTAATGAAATGTAGTATTTAGTAACACACATGTACTTGCAGTGCAAATTTTTCCTGTCATTTAATGCATTTTCTATGATTTATTTAACCTGAAATATATCAATGTTGGAAAAAAAACCAACCCAGCCCTTGAGCTCCTTAGGAAAATGGTGGATTTTTTATTAAAGGTGGCTGGTTTTTATTTTGAAGATGAAGTTTTCATTTCTTGGCTTTGATCCATGAATGAACCAGGTTTTTAACTGCTATTCATTAGTCTACTGTGTGCAGTTTCAAAAATAATTTAAAGTTGATAGACTTCCTATGTAATACTTTAGAAAATAAGCAAAACAGGTCAGCCTATGAAATGGACCTGTAGTTAAGGTGTGTATGACCAATAGTCCTCCCTGTTTTCTGCAGTGTTACTGTATTGCCTTATTTCTTCCTTCCATCTTGCTATTCGGAGGACTCAGCAAAGAAACCCATCTCAATGTGCAAAGAGGGTGAGAAAAGCAGGTGATTAACCAAAACTATCCCTGCTTAGGAGGCTAGATCATTTAAGGAAAAGTATACATCTGAGATCACAAATATTCTGTGTCTTAATTTAAAGAAACACTGAATACATTTGAACTGAGTTCATAACAAGCAAAAATTTTGTATTTTCACAGAACAAAATGTGCTAATTGTTCATTAGACATTAGGAATGTCTAAGGACATCTTTCCAACTATTCTCTTTAATTACTTTAGGTTGCACTGGATTTCTTTTTCTTCTTTCCTAGGCCCTCAAAGAAAAGGATGACCTCAGAAATCAACTTCTTTCTGCTATGCACCAAATAGAAAACCTTCGGAAAGAGCTGAATGATGTGCTTACAAAGAGAGCCCAGCAGGAAGAACTCCTCCACTGCAGAGAGGTAAAACTGAATGAAATGAAGTCTCACCAGGTATCGCTTGAAAAAGAGATCCAAGAATTTCAAGGTACTGTAAATAAATTGGAGAATGAGTTGAAAAAGCAAGTCCTTCTACAAAATCAAGTGCAAGCTGAAAAGGAACACTTGGAGACAGAACTTGCAACTAGTAACTTGATCCATAAAAAAGACCAGGAAAGACTCTTAGAAATGCAAGCAGATGTAAAAAACTTAAGCTCTGTACGTGTGGAACTAACAAACAGAATAGCAGAAGAGGAGAAAATCAAAAAGGAATTACATAAGAGCCTCTTGGCTCTCCAGAAACAGCAGGAATCTAAACATGAAGAGATGACTTCAGCTAACAGGCAGCTGAAGATGGAAAGAGAAGTTCACCAACAGGAGTTGGAAGATCTTAGATCAGAGTTACAAAATGTTAAAATCAAACATGAACGAAACGTCCAAGAACACATGAAACTCCTTAAACAAGAAAAGGATGATGCAGAGGCTCAGATTAGAATGCTAAAGGTACTTATGATGAATAATTCCAATGTCAGACTTTTTTTTTTTTTCTTCCCTATTGAGTCATGAAGGTAATAAAGCATGGGCTTTAAAACATTTAACACACATTTTATTGCAGGTTGTCTTAAAAGTTTAAAGTTCAGGGTAAAAAGTGTAACAGTTTTAGGTCAAAAGCTTTTCTTAGTTCAAAAGTTGTGAAGTTGGTATGTCTGTGATCAGAACAGAAGGAGATATATAAGGCTGTAGTGTTTTAATATGATTTGATCCTTTCTTCTGTAACTGTTATTTTTACAATTATTGTCAAGGCCCTATTAAAGAACTTGCATTATTTCAGGGATGATGCATTTTTGTAAATGTTTAAATTGTGTGATGAAGAAATACTGTCACTGTATTTGGAAACACTTTCAGAATGTGAATAGTGATAATGCGTAACACTTGTTAAGGTTAATTGTGATAGTTTTTTCTATTTTGAAGAGTTTTTAGACTTCATACTTTCTGTACAGTTTCTCAGAAAAGTATAATGTTCATATAGTAAATGATGAAATATAGCATTTTATTAATGAAGAAACAAGTTAATGTCTTTGATTTACATAATTTTCTCCTGATTCAAGGCTACTGCATTGGAAAGAAAATGAGCATTTTAGTGGCTTTAAGTGGTCTGAATAAAATTAAAAAGTTAAGTTCAAGTGGTCTAAACTGCACATTTAACTGTCAACAGTTGTAAAGCTATACTTTTATTGAAGCAATTTTGATTATATGGTTAAATATATATGTAAGATAGTATTTTGTATGTCCTAATAATAATAGTTTGTATATTCATATTAATGGAGGCAGTAGTTTTCCAGTTAGGTTGTAATTTACAACCTATTTTGAGTGCACTTCTGAAGCACTATAAATATGCTTTCCACCTCATTCCCATCAAATTAAAAATTTGCTCATGTCAAAATTCTACCAATTTAACCATAAAAAGCTATAAAATCCTTAATCAAAGCTTAAGTGATACATGATCTACTTCATCATAGGTAATATATGCATGTTTATTTCCTTTCTCTTCTCAAATATATGCAACTAGTTAAAAAAGCATATTTTTCACTTTTTTTCAGTTATGAGTGGACATTGCTTAGAGAAGGATGGTTAGTTATTTAATATATCATTCATGATTTAATAATTGACAATAATTCTTAAGCACTTGATGACACAGAATTTAATGAAGATAGCAATAAAAACAATCTTGATGGTTTTTAGTGGAAGGATCATTAAAATCAAAATATTTTGCAGTGCTTAACATTGGGGTCTTAATTGGTAATGTGGGTAACGTTATTTAAATGAGTTGATTGTGACTAAGTGTTCCTCTTCTATGGAAAGGTCTGTCTTACAGTAAGGGCCTTGATATTACTACTGATTCTTGTATGTAAACAGAATATTTTTAAAATTCACTGCCTTCTTTCATTTACAGTGCCATGACTTTCCCAGAATCCATAATATGCGTACATTTATTTATTTTTTTGCAGCTTTGTGTCTCTGAAGCAGAGAAGAGCAGAGGGCTTGAGGGAGATGAATTTTGTAAGATATTAGGGTAGGCAACTTTTTTTAGAAGTACATAAAATTATAATGCACAACATTCTCTTGATTCAAGGACTGTAAGTGCAACAAAACAGATAATCATATCCATCTGTTGGAAGATCTGATGAGAACATGCCATCATGCAGGTGATTTGGCTACTTTTTGTCTGAACTCATCATTACATTGCAATTGGGTTTCACTTTTACAGACACACTTCCAAATTAAGGTAAACTTAGCATGGATTTTATCAAATTGTATTTAAATATTGTGGGTTTAGGGTAGAATTCAGGGAAGTCCAACAGAAAGAGTTTTTTTTACCTATTATCCTCCCCCTTTTTTTTTTCTTTTTTTTTCTTCAGGCTAGTAAGTTTTTGTGCCCAGTAACCAATTGTCTTTTACAGTAATAATCTTGACTTTATTATTCCTCAGCCTTGTCCAACCTTTGTAAGTTTTGGGAAAGAATATACATAACCCTGTCCAAAGGTTGTTAATGTTAAAGTCTTAAAAATAAAGGTCATTTGGGAAAGACATAGGCAGTAAAGGGAAATATAACGCATTTATTAAGACCCAAAGGCTTAAACTTAACTAGAGGAGGAATTTGATGAGATACCTTGCAGATATCAAGGGTGCAGAGCCCTGTGTTTACAGGACCAACTGCTGCATATTGTGTAAAAAGAAGTGACTTTTGATCCTTGCTGTTCATCCCTCTCTTGCCTCGTCTCTATGGTACTTTCTGTTTCACTCTTGTCTGGCTTTCCGTAGTGCTGCACTGGATTGAGAAATTATAAGGCACTTAAGGACTTTTTTGGGGTAGTAGGGGAGATACCGTAGGAATATTGTATGTTGCAGTAGAACTGGAGAAGAACATAGAATTTCGTATGAGATGTCAGTGTTGAGAAGGGTCTTACTGCCTCAGTATTGAGATTCTGGTGCTTAAGCTTCTAATTCTGCTTCTGCTAGAACATCCTAATGGATTCCCAAACAATGTCTCTATAATGTATTTTTTTATTATTTAAAATTATAAACTAGGCATAGGAAATTAAGTGGTTTGCTTAATGGCCCCCAATCAGCTGTGTTCAGAAGCTCTGAGTCTGTTGCCTAGTTTTACTACATGCCATCATTTGCTTTAAAAACATCCATGTTCTCTTGGGATAATGAAATACAAAATGTCCTCATATGCCTGACAGCACTCTCAAGTATTAATCTTAATGTAAGATTATATAGAGATATGTATCTATATGTATAAAATCGTGTATATGTGTGTATTTCTTTTTGCATTGTTTTCTATACATATACTAAGTGGGTATAGTTGTTATTTTCCTGAAGATTATCAGATGTGAAGAATGGGTTCAATCCAGATCAATTAAATCATGGTCACATCTGCCTTGTCCATACTGGAAATTAATAAAAATTAACTTTCTCCATTGTGTCTCAAAGCTAATATAAGTGAGGAATTTGGTTCTTGGATTGTCTCCACCTGCATAGACATTATAATACAATTACCTTTAGTAGGTACTGAAAAGTTGTTTTTATAAGCATATTCACAGAAAATGTTTTAGGCATTGCAGGCTTGTCTTTGCGTCCTTAAGTGTTTGTGGACTTAGAACACCAAAGTTCTTATTTTGTACTCTGTTAGCTCTGGTGTCTAAATTAACTTGTAAAACTTCTCGTCTTACTCATCTTCCCCATAAAATTTAATTTAAGGTGTAAATGGGAGAATAGAATTTTTTGCTTTTCCTCAGGAAGTAATTTACTCTGCAGGTTTATTTTTGCCTGTAACTGCATCCCAGAATTCATCTAATATGAAGTTGGTTTTGAGTC
>JANZLQ010000032.1:432051-453313 GCA_026212715.1 Elanus axillaris
CCGGTGCCTGGAGCATCTCCTCCCCCTCCTTCTTCACTGACCTTGGTGTCTGCGGAGTTGTTTCTCTTACATGTTCTCATTCCTCTCTCCAGCTGCCATTTTCCTTCTTAAAATGTTATCCCAGAAGCGTTACCACTTTCACTGATGGGCTCGGCGTTGGCAGGCAGCGGGTCCATCTTAGAACCGGCTGGTATTGGCTCTATCGGACAAAGGGGAAGCTTCCAGCAGCTGTAACCCCATCCTGTAACCCCCCTGCTACCAAAATCTTGCCACAGAAACCCAATACAGGACCTGATATTATAGTTTATTCATGGTTTTGGAGGGAAAGAATAAAAATAGAGATTTATAGTGGAGATAAATTTAAGTAGGTAGGATGAATATTTAAACTGCTTTGTTGGCAAGTGTGTTTCAGGAAGCTATATAAGCTTAAATAGGTCTGCTAAAACTCTTAGTTGTGTACTTTTTTGTCTTCTCCCTTCTTCACTGAAGCATTTGTAAATATCTAGGATATTGTAGGCTTTTGGATCCTACTTACGAATTTCTGCAGAAGTGTTAACATTATCACAGTCCTACCTGTTGTGGTAAACTGGCTGTCTATGTGGTATAATCATGACAAATACAAGTAAGCTATCATAAAGATTCACAAATGAGGGAATAGTAAATGAAGGAAAATACAGTAATGTAGTATAGAGTTTCAGGATTGTTTACAGATTAGCAGAAGTTTCATGGCTCTCTGGTGATGCATCAAGATTGGCTGCAGTTGTCTTCCTTTCTGGATAAGTGTGCCATCCTGGAAAGTTGAGAAATTCAGAAGTCTAGCAGTATTTATAAATACCTAAGAACTGAAGAGGATGTGGATTCTGATTTGTTCTTTGGATACAGTTCACTGCTTAACGAGTTATTTGTCTAGAAGGCCACGCTATGGGATATTTCAGTAAGTGACAACTTAAAAATTTCTTAGATTTCTCCTCTTGAGGTGATTTGATCTCATAATCAAATTGATTTCAATAGCATTGCACTAAGTATTCAATATTTTAACAGCGTGGACAAAGGTCTGAGGAAATAAAAGGTATAAATTCCAGTTTCTTAACTAAGTTTCATTTGCATTCTGGAATCACTTGAGCCTGCAGGCGTGTTCTTACAGATCTATTTCAAAATAACTTCAGATCACAATGATATTATTATTATTACAGAGAAATGTTTGAAGGTAGGAGAAATAATATCTTCCTGAATTGCACCCAAGACCTGGCCCAAATTTCTTTTGTTTATCCAATTTTATATGGTCTAGCCAGATTGGGTAGTCTGAAAAGCTTGTCATACAAATCAGTGAAAATTGGTATTTGATCCTGGGATCGCCCATTTGTCTTACAGACTTAGATTTGCCTTACTTGCTGGTTGGTTTAGTCAAAAGAAAGTATCAGGCCTGTCTGTTCTTCAAGAGTAGAAGCTTGAGAGTGTCTCTTAAGCGTCAAGAGAACATAGCCAAGATGCTTGCTACAATTTTATTTCTATTTTTATTTTCCACAAGGAAAAAATTTCCATTCATACCCAAACCCCTTAAATTTTTTACCATGTCCACTTTCTCTAAATTTTGTAATCAAACTGTCTCATGCATAAATACTAGTAATTTATTCTGTCATTGGTGTATGTCTGAATTCTTAATTTCTGATCACAAATGTTTTTAGCATTTTATTTTGCCAGCCTTAGCTCAGAATGATAGATTCAACTGCTTGGGAGCTATTATGTTTGAATATATCCTATTTATTTCAAAAATATATATTAACTAAGTGAATAACATTGACTGTTGAGCTCAGGCCCTGACCTTGTTTACTTATGTGTATTCCTTTCTTGATCTTTCTGTCTCTGTATTTGTGAGATTTCAATAGCTTTGGCCATATTTGTCAGTATGCCAGAGTATTTATAATCTTGAATTTAGTTCTGAAGACAGCTAGTCCTGTATATATATATAGTGCAGTTAGAGTAGCTGATTAAAAGAAAAAACAGCATTAAGCTGTAGCAATCTTTTTTTGTTTGTTTGTTTTTGCTTAAATCTCTGTAAAATATTACAGTATTGTAATTTTGTTATATTTTTTTTAATTGAATGTGTTAAGAGTGTGTGGTTTTAGGTAACATATTAAATGTTTTAATACTTACCTTCTATATAAAAGTATATATTTTTCTGTTATGTTAAGGCTTACTTGTACTCTGGGAAGGAGTACAGAAAGGAAACTTAGTATAAATAGATTCTGGAACATAGCTCTTCCAAGAAAATCTCTCTTGGAATATATTGAAGTGTGTAGACACTAGGCATAGTGTGGTATAGCAGTGAGACATGGAACTGCACAGTTCTTTTGTTTCAAGATAATATATTGCTACTTCAGAGAAGACATGGATAGTCAACAAAAAAACGTTGCTTAGCAAAATAAGACCTGATGTATTTGGCAAGGCCACACCCATTCTTTTTTTTTTATAAAGCCATGTTAGTAAGGCTATAGTGATGTAAGAAGAGCAGGTGCATTGCTCTGGTATACAGGCCTTACACTGATTTAATTTATCTCAAAGATATAATATTCTGCAAACACTGTTTTATATAAAGTCCCAGGTGATGCAAAACATATCCTGTACCACTTCTCAGCATCTACACTCTATAATCACACTTCAATTATTACATTTTTAGAATTGCTCTGATGTAGATTATATTGCTAAGTAAGGCTTAAGAAGGTAATTATTCTAGTCCTGGGCTACGATAGACTTATGTTAGATGCTTTTGTCAGAAGCACAAATGTGTGCCAGACAAGTCTGTTGTTTTATGCATTACATTTATGATTCATTCTCTTCTCATTCTAATTGCATTCATTGTAATCAAGAGTCAGAAGAAAAAATATTTTTTGTGCATCATCTTATATTTGAGGATACAAAATCAAATTTTAGAAGACTTAGAGTTTTGGCTGGTTTTAGTGATTATATCTGTTAATTATACAGTTAGATGAAACATACTAGTTTCATCACTTGCAAAGGTAAATCAAGGATATTTTACAAAGATTTCAGTAAGTGATTTCTGAAGCAAGACATACGTTTATTTTCATTTGGGGGGATTTTGGGGGGTTTTTTTTGTTGGATACAGTCAGGATTATTTGTTATTTAACTGCTGTGGAAAAATGTAGATTCAAAGACCATGTTACATTAAAGTAGATTTGAAATGTAGGTAAAACTTTGCTTTGACAAAATCTTATCTTCCAAATTATATTCCCCCCTCCCCCTTTTTTTTTAAGGCCAGTAAGTCCTATTTTTGTTTGAGCCAGAAACACTAAAGCAGAAAGTGGAAATGTTCAAAATACAGAGACAGTGCAGTACAGAGTGCAAATACACTGACACTGAGCAATCTGTGGGGTTTAACTTGGAAAAAGAAAAGTAGAAAATTGGGAACCAGTGAAAATCAAAATACTGCAAAATCTTTCTGTTATGAACTGTTATGTTTAATTTAATAGTGAAGTACATCTACTGTTTGGAATATAACTTTTTTTAAGCCTTGTTCTGCCCTTTCAGCTTTGTTTTGTTCCCATTTGGTTTTGTTTTTTCATATATTACTTCATATTGTCCTTGTATGACAACACAGTCTTTCCTGTGGCAGCAAGAAACATCACAAGGTATTTTAAAATCATCTGTTATTGAAGAGTGAATGGGCACATCAAGTAAAGAAAATCCTTTTTAAGCATACATAAAGGAAGGACATAAAGGAAGGAATCTGAAGGGTTTCAGAGAACTCTCCATAATACTTGTTTTTGATGGTGAGCTTCAAAATGCATAAAGTTGAAATTATAATTATTGTTCAAATAATTTATTTCTTCTTAATAGTGTTCTTGCCCTTTAAATAATGTTTGGTTTTTTTAATGTGATGGGGGAAGGAGGAGGGAGGACTTCTAAGTTATTTTAAACTTTGCCAAAATGAACCTGCATTCAGACTCTTAGAGGAATGGAAATAAACCCAAATCATTTGGAAATCTTACCCTCTGTTTTTTTGTATTGGAAAACTGGAAATACCAGTCTGAACATGCATTGCTCTAATTATCTAGTATTTTATGCAACTGTTTTTGTTTGCCATTATCTTTTTATGCACTCATAAAAATATGGCTGCCATTGTGAGAAAGTGAAGGTAAGAGACGGGATCAAATTGTAGCTAAGATGTTTTTAAGACTTCCTTTGATTTTTTTTTTCTTTCTTTCTGAATCACATACTATAAATGCTTATCTGAAACTCATGTACAGATTTATAGTTTAGAAATTATTATGTGTCCTTTAAACATTAAATTGCTGAGTTTGTAGTGCACACTAACAGTAAGAGACAACATTTATTAGTTTTATCTCTTGGTTTACCTACACATACTGGAAGCTAAATCAAAATTATCAAAAGTAACATGGGGAATGGGGACTTAATGTATATTACATAGTCAGAATCTATTATTTAATCTTTTCTTCCTGTTGTAATTATGACTTTTTTCTTTAAACCAAGCTAAAGAGCTGGTGTTCTAAGAACTATTGGGGTTTTGGGTGTTTTTACAGCTGTTGAAATGGTGACATGGGAGTGTATATATTCACAGTTATACCTTAACAGTGCTTTAACACTACACAATAAAGAGAATCTTATAAGCATCTTTACAACTTTATCAGAACTCCTTGACTTAGCATGGAAGGAGTTGTCATGCTTTCAGGTTATACAGTGTTTCCATACCAGATCAGTAACACTGATTTACAACTATTAAAAACAAATAAAAAAAACCCAACACAGGTACTTTCAAGCTTGTGTCTTGAATTTAATATTTTCCTGAGAAGTGCATAGCAGAAACACGCTATCTGTCAGTCTTAATTAGGTAGAAATAACACTCTCAGGAAACTCTTTAATATCTGATAAGATGTCTGTTTAATTAAATAATATGCTGTCTTACAGGAAATTAAACTGAACCAGGGGCTCTATGGTCCTCCCACCTATTGCCATATCAAAGTCACTTTAGTCTAAAATACAGATGAATCATGTTGGAAATTTGAACAGAAAGGAAAAGGAACTTACTGTCTAAGATTTTCAATACAATAAAGCTCTTGAAATTAAAAAAGTATTTGAAATCTTGCATATTGCTATATTATACATTCAGTATCTTTTAAAATTAGAGCTAATGTTACATTTTTGTCTAGGATTTGTCAGGCTGTATTAGGATATGTATTGCACTGTACTGCACTGATATGTTAACAGCTTTTATATTCTTTCAGCTGACATGCTATTTAAAACCTTTTATTTTCTAAAGTGAATCCTAATGATACTGTGTATTTGGAGAATTGAAATTTAAGTTCTATTTCACTGCAAAAAAAATTCTTACTCTGAGAAGAGTTTCAGTCACCAGTAAAACCAGCTCTTAATTTTGACTATATACAACAAAATAGTTTTAATTACAAAATAGACATTACAGGTGAATCTTTGAAAAAAGGAAAACAAGGTGTTTTTTTTTCTATATAAAGATTAAATGAACTAAATGGTTAATTAATCTGTTGTCATTGTTTTCCTTCTAGTGGTTTAAATATGACAAATTGCTAGGTTCTAATCAATTTAAGGAACATATGACTGATAAGCATTTTCAAGGTAACAACTGGCTGTATCTGAAATTCAGCTTTTGTTTCTTTTACTGTTTTGATTGATTCTCCTTGGTTTTGATTTTACAAAATGGGAACTGTGATTGGTACTTTTAAATGATTTACAGATTTTGTAGTTAAAAACATTTTTAAGAGTTTTGCCTTTTGAGTCAAGCATGGCAAGCAGATTAACTATATAGTTCATACAGTATCAGTGATTAGAACAAGAAGCTCTAAAGTGTTTTTTCCAAATAACAAGTTTCTGGCTGTAATTTATTAAAAATCCACTTGTAATAATGGGTACTTATATTTGAATCATCTTTATTGTGGGCAAAAGAGTCACAGTAGTTTTCTTGTCTGGGTCTATTATGTCTTTAGTATAACGTCATAGCATAGTCTGGGGCATGATTTGCATATTTTTGCCTATTCTGTAAAGGACTCCAGTTGCAGGTTATTAAGTGCTGCTATTAAATGTTGTTGTAAAATATTGTTTTCTTGCTGGGCAGACACAGTATCTGAGTCATAGAGAGAATGTGCTTGCTCCTGGTTATGTAAAAGAAAGGAGAACTCAGGATAAAGCTGGGTCTCCTATTTCTCAGTCTAATTTCTTAATTCTAAACCACTTTTCTACTCCGAGAATTTTTTTTTAAATACAAACATTCATATTGCCATACTTCCAGTATTTGAACAGCATCTTTATGCAACGTTATATACTGTCAGTACATAAACCTCTGTTTAACAGAAAATATTTGAATGTAAAATTTATTCATCATGATAATTCTTGTTTCGCAATTCTAACGTAAGTGTGATTTTTGTTGTGGGTTTTTTGTTTGGTTTTAGTATATCTGGTAAATTGAGATACCTACCACTAGAGAAGGAAATCAAGTACAAAACCAAAAAAATACATTCATTGAAATATATATATATATATATATGTACTTCATGTATATGTACACACTGCATCAATGTGTGTTGTACATGCTTCAGCTGCCTGGACAAAAAGTTTGTCTTTCTGATTTCAATTACAGTTGACAACTTGGCCATAAAACATTACTTTCTTGATTAGTTTCAAGCTCTAGGAACAGCATTTTCAGAAAGGAATGTTTGAATGTTTTATGTATGGAAAAACATTTCATTTGCAAATTCAAATAACCAGACAGTATGACATTTCTGGTAAGATACTATATCAAGTGGAAAATCCTAATGAAAGCATTTTATTCTAATGCAATGTGCTTAGAATCCATGGAGCTCATTTTAATTAAGGAAGAGTTCAAAGGACAGAATTAACTTAGCACAATCTTGAGTATAATGCAAAAGTTGTAAAATTGCCAAAATATTATAGAATCATAGAATGGTTTGGGTTGGACCTTAAGGATCATCTAGTTCCAGCCTCTCTGCCTGAAGGCAGGAACACCTTCCACTAGACCATCCAACCTGGCTTTGAACACTTCCAAGAAGGGGGCATCCACAGCTTCTCAGGGCAACCTATTCCAGTGCGCACCACTTTCACAGTGAAGAACTTCTTCCCAATATCTGATCTAATTCTGCCCTCTTTCAGTATAAAGCCATTATGCCTTTTCCTATCACTGTACTCCCTGTTAAAGACTCCCGCCCCATCCTTCCTGTAGGGCCCCTTTAGGTACTTGAAGGCTGCTATAAGGTCTCCCTCAACCCTTCTCTTCTCCAGGCTAAACAACCTTAACGCTTCCAGCCTATCCTTATAGGGGAGATTCTTCAGCCCCCTGATCGTCTTCGTGGCCCTCCTCTGGACCTGCTCTAACAAGTCCATGTGTTTTTTAGGCTGGGTGCCCCAGAAATGGAAGCAGTATTCCAAGTGGGGTCTCACGAGAGCAGAGTAGAGGGGGAGAATCACCTCCCTTGACCTGCTGGTCACACTTCTTTTGATGCAGTCCAGGATGCAATTGGCTTTCTGGGCGGCGAGTGTGCATTGCTGGCTCATATTCAGTTTTTCATCCAGTCGTAACCCAAAGTCCTCCGCAGGGCTGCTCTCAACCCTGTCATTCCCCAGCCTGTATTGATACTGGGGGTTGCCCCAACCCATGCGCGGGACCTTGTTTTATAATTTCAGAATCAGAAACTGAAATTACTGTTTTAAAATATATAATAGAAACTTTTTGTCCCTCAGTAGTAACGTATGCTATGAAGGGAAGTAGCACTTTCTGTACAGTTGTTGTAGTTGTGCCTTTGAAACATGTTCTTCAATACAGTATTTTGGCTCCCATTACCCTTTAAGAAATGCTGTGACTTTCAAGGAGGTTGACTTTAATGTTTCTCTTATCTCCATCTTGAGGTGGGACATGCCAACGAGGCAGCATCATGGACAGTAAACCATATAGTTTGCAAATAACAGAAAAACTGAATTTTGGTTCAATTCTCTGGGTAGGTACTGTGGTGCCTTTTAGCTCAAGCAATGATGGTTTCCAGAGACCTTGAGTGGAAGCACTCTCCTGCAAAGTACTCCACTCCTAGGATGCTGCCAGTAAAAGTATGCTTTGTAATAGACTAGAATCATTTTTCTGAATTTTGCTCATCTTTCTTCTTCTAGGTTGGTTTTTCTTTTGAGACATTCATAAAGATTTAATCCATACTGAAAAATGACATTATCAATTTAAAGAATTTGTGCCTGGCTTTGTTACCCCTTTACAATCTCATTCCATATTAATTTATTCTGTGAAGATATTGTTAAGAACTGGAAATAATCTAGAAGGGTAATTTTAAGTTTCAAACAATTTTGAAGGAAAAAATCTAACTTTACTTTTTTTTCTGCTTACAGAGCAATGAAGCAAACATGCATTTACAGGAAAAAATTAGATAATACTTTACTTCAGAATATATAGACTCCATCATTGAATTTGTATATCAGTCTGATGCTGTCAATCACCACAAGCATTTCATTGCATGAAGAGCTGAGTGGTTTCATTTAGGTCTCAGTTATATTTTGAGTTGTTGAACACAACTAAGGGTACATTAGCAAATGCATATATATAGAATGCAAAGAGAGGTGTCGTGGGAATAGCAATAGTATTATTTAATTAAGAGGAGAGATTGGGGATATTTTGAGGTAAGTAGGAAAAAAGAAAATTTCCTTCAGAAGATAATCCCATTGCTCTAAAGACAGAAACTTTTTCATAATTATCATTGTTTTACAATTTACCAAGAGAAGAAATGGTAAAAACTCTATATAACTCAAACTGTCAGAGGCTAAGAAAGTCTTTTGTCTTTCAAGTCCTTGAATACATGCCCACATCAGGCTAAGGAAAGAAGTGGGTTCTGTCATGGTCTTATAGCTGTTTGATGATCTACAGTTTCCCTGTCAAGTTCTTAATGAATATTACAAATTGCTATTTTTAACAGGATCATATTTAAATTGACAGAAAACTTGGGGTTTAGGTGCCTTGCTTCTGTCAAGGCACGACATGTGTGGTGGAACCTGGAGGAAGTTTGCATTGCATAGCTTCATGTCATCCTTGTTCTCGAGGAAGAAGGGACTTCCTTTTCCAAGGCTGTTGAGCTGATGCTTTTCAAGTGTATTAAAGGGATTATAAGTATGTTGGGCTATGTTTTACTATGAAAGTAGCTTCTTAAGGAAGAGTGGAATGTAAGTATTCTTCTATATGCATGCTCATTCTTCATAAAAGCTGGAGAAATACTAATACTTCATCCTTGGACTATAAGACTTAGGTACACAGACTGATTTAATGATGATGTATTACAGATTTTTCATGTATTACAGTGAAACACATGCTGCTAGGAAACAAGCAACAGAGTAGGTTTAAGATGTGCCCTTTAAGGCTGGAATGTTTCTAAGTTATTGCAAAAATATTTCAAATTTTAAAAGATCAATTTATTCCATCCTTCCAGATCTGTGTGTTTATATACAGTATGTATATAGCGTAACATCTCCAGACTGACTTCTGACATTGTGGAAGATTTCATTCTGAGGGAAATAAAAACTGGAAGCCTCCTAAGATTTCTTTTTTGGCTGTTTTAAAAATGACCGTATTTTAAAATCTAATGTGTTTAACATATACTGCAACTGGAATTCCTATTTTGAGCTGGTCTTAAAACACTTCAGATTCTGATGTCTAAAAGAGCTTGATTTACATAAAAATATTTATTTTGCAGTCTTGCTGTAAGAAGGAATTTTTTATTTCCAAAGAATTATTTACAATAAAAACAATATTATTACTACTGAATGATGAAACTTTTCAATGTTACTGTGATTAAGAATCAGTGGTATGACTATACAGGTCATTCAGCTATACAGTTATGCATTTTTCATGAGCTAACCTGTTGTTATCATAAGAATGGGAGTTAATGTAAAATATTTTTAGATCACAAAGTTAGAGTTTCTTATTTCCTTAAATGGTACTCTACAGAATAAGTACGATTTAATCTAAGCATTTTATTTGTTGCTACTCATCTTGTATAGTTTTTAAAATTAGTTCCTTTTTTGTTTTTAGGAATTAAATACTGCAAGTTGATGATGATTTGCTAGCTTGTAATAATCTAACTTATATGAGTAGTACCATTAGAGTATTGCACAGATCCAGGAATCATGCTGCATCTGGATTTGGAAGAAATATTGGTAATCATAGTGTTAATTCACTGATATAGGTACCAGCTGTAATCAGGGCATTTTTACAGAGCTGTATAAGTAGTCTGTGGTCATCAGAAGCTGTGTAGCTTCTTCCTCCATCTGAATGACCAATATGACTGTAGAATTTTATGTCTCAAGGTCAAGACAAAGCAGCGTCAGGTCTCTTGTACCTTAAAATTTGTTTTTTACTCTTCTGATGTAGTGCAGGTGTAAACCAGCTGCCAGTTGCTCATGTGAGATTATTCTTTTCCCTGAGCCTTGCTCTTAATCTGAGCCCTGTAAGAGACAACTCTGTTTTCTTGAACAAAGTAAATTGTTTTAAAGACTTTGTCTGCACTATCTCAGCAGAGCAAACAAGGTCCAACAGAAACAGAGTTTATTTCAGAAGTTTAATACTGTTGCCCTTCAGCCTAAGTATACCAGTTTGCTAGTGTAAAAATACATGTCAAGACAGCAGTGGACATTTACAAGATACAATAAAAGTTATTATTAAGTGGGAAAAAATCTCAGTAATTGATAAAGTTATCCCTTTGGGAGAAATTAAGGATCAAATCTGTATAGGAGCAGCACAGTTGTGTGTTGCACTATGACCTTATACAATGTGTAAAGAATAGGGCTGGAAAAGATGCTGTCAGAAAGCTCGATATAGTCAGAGAAACCTAGCATGATTAATTTCAAAGATTATTTTGAAACTGAAAGTTGTCTGTGATTCATATTTTATTTTCATTGTTAACTCTGTAGATTGTCATACAGAAAAAAAATCTGGTCCTTATGTTGACTAAAAGACCTTTTGAAATAAATATGCTGGCAGCAAAAATGTAATGTAGCAAAGTGAAATTAAACTAGACAAAGGGGGGAAAATTATAGAATTCACAAAAAAGTATACAAACTTTTGGATAAGAGGCATAAAACAGTTTCTAAAAAGCAAAACCAACTTTTCATTTTGGTTATTTTCTTGTTTTCTGAAAAATGTTTAGAACCATACTTTCACAGTGCAAAATATTTTAGAGCTAGGGCTTAAACCTTTACTTTTAGGCTCAGGAGCTTTAATTTGCTGTCATTGTGTTATGTCTTATGCAGCACAAAAAACAGAAGGTAAGATAAATTTATCCATTAATAGATTGCGAAAGAATATAAAAATCTTATGTAAATGCTATGAATTTTCAACACTGAGCATATATTCTGAGAGACTGGTTTTCTGTAGAGTTCTCAAGAGGCATGAGCAGATCAATGCACATTTTAGCCTATGTCTTATAACAGTTATACCCTTCAGGGGCATATCCGGTGAAGCACATTTACTATTTGCTTGGTACCTCTCCATTCCTGACACTGTTGAGAATTCATTCCTAACATAAGAGATGATGCCTCAGCTATTAAAAGCGCTTTCTAGGCTTCTGTTTATGAAGTGTGCTACAAGAGGCATATATCATAAAAATCGTATCAAACATTTTATCAGCTTTGCAAACTTCAGTTTGTTTCTAGCATTTTGTTGAGACTATAGAGACATGCAACTGTGATGTGAATAGGTACAAGAATTAAGTGTGTAGGATATACAATGGGTTTTCCCATTTATAGTGGGATTCTGACAGTCATTTTGCCACTTCGTTGCTAAATGTTAATTGAATGTCTCTACCTGTAGGAATTATGTAGTGTTGGGAGAATGGGGTAAGCAGTTCTGTAATAAACAACTCATTTACAGCTCTTGTCAAGCTCGTAATAAGGTTTACAGTGTCCATGTGTAACAAATAGAATTTTATATTACGTTTATTATACTGCTCATACTGGATATTTATTTCTCCATGTAATCTCTGTTCTGAGACTAATACCCTCTTACCATTTTTACTTGCTGAAAACAGTGTGAATTTGGTTTTGTTGTAATCAGTCTCTAAGACTTAGATTGATCAGAAATGAAAAGTCAGGTGTCAGTTGAAAAGTGCATATACTCCATAAGAGAAAAACAAAGCTCTGGTGTTGCTATTCCATTTGTTGAAATGGGGAAAAAATTTTCAATTTATGTTTATATCCCTTCTGCATGAGAAGTAATGGCTAACTTAAATGTTTAACATCATTCTCCTCTTAATAGTCTTTTATCTTTTAAAGTATAGGAGATTTTTTCTCAAATCTATGTATTAAATGTTTTTCTCTGAAAGATTTACTAGAATTGTTATACTGTATATATACTATATTTAGATTTTTGCACACAGCTATGTGGAGGGAATAATAAGTTACCGCATTTTGATATTAGAAATTTCAAAATATTTTTCAAAATAGGGTTTTAGATATTAAGTGAAATTTTGCCAGTCACTGAAAGTTAAACTGTGTAATAGCTGAATTGGTAAGTCTTGTTTGTATATCATCAATTGCCACAGGACAGTGCAACAGGATTGTCCCAACAAGGAAGAAACCTAAAGCCTAACTACAGCTGAGAAAATTAGGAGTAAGAATTATTATCATGGTTTTCTTCATAATTGCCAGCTTATAGTTTCTTGCATCTTCCTCTAAAGCATGTGTAGGGAGGTGGTGTGTTATATAACTGCTAGTTGCATTGTATTGTGGTTTCTAATACTGGTCTAATTGCAAAGAAGCAACTTCCCTAAATTTGGGGAAGTTCTGTTTTGCAGCAAGACACACTGATGTGTGCATGCTTGGTTGAAGTGAGTGTTTTCTTGGAAGTTGTTTGGGTCTTAGTGATACATAGGGACACCTAGTAAAATTAAAAGCTTTCTTAGAGCATTTATCAAGGTCTGGATCCCACAGAGCTATAACTTTTTTGTGTGCTTTACTCTTCTGACTGTTTATTAAAATGCCCAAGCTCTAACAGATCTCTTTTTTCTGAGATTGGTAGGGAAACTTAATTTCAGAACCAGTATCTTTCACCTTCCAATGTTATCTGCTGTCCTTTGCTGCAAACGTTGCAAATGGATTGTTTAGCTCTGATCTTCAAACAGCCCAAAAATACACTTCTAAGCTCCAAAGAGTTACTCATCTCAAGTGACAAGTGTCCTTGGCTAGAAAAGCTTTCTGTTTTGCAGCTGCCGGCCTCCTTCAGTTTGCCCAGTTACTTCAATTCAACTGAGCCTTACTAGCTGCTACAAAAAACTTGATACACTTAATCTTTGACCCTTCCTTAGCTGTTAGGTCCAAGATCAGTTCTGTGGATTTTTGCATTAAGAAATGCAGCTGCCTTTCAGATGCAGCCAAAAGGAAATTTGCTGTTATGCATAAATATGGTTGGGATGATAAACATCAAAAAAAGAAAAGCCTAGGATATTAAGACGGAGAACTCACTGAAGTAAGTGGCATTCAATTTCCTGGTTTGTCATTTATATATGCCATACCACAAATTTTATGCAGCTGCTATACCCATAAACATATCATCATAATTTTCTAAAGCAAGAAATCGCAAATTATCTTTTCAAGCTTGTACTTGGTGAATGAAAACAAATTAAGTTTCAATTTCTTTCTGTGTACTCCTGGAAGATTTTATTCATCATCAGAAAGGAAATGTTTCTCTATTCAGGAGGGAACTGTAACAATTATATATTGTATGCAGTGACAAAACAATATTTTCTGTATTTTCTGTTTAAAATGTCAACTATTCTGAAGACCTCACTTCGAGAGCATTTCTTACTAGATTTTGTTTTATATAATGCTGATCTTTTTCTTCTTTTTCTTGTTCTTTTTTTTTTTTTTTTTTAATTTCCAGGTTATTTAACTTTCTAATCAAAGCTATGGGAGAAAAAGCCATTGGTCAGTTAGCTTGGGTAGATCTGTGCTATGGACAGAGGTGTGATTACAGCTATTGCACGCAAATCCAAAATAATCATGAGTTAGCGGGTCAAACTGCAGTTTCCCATTCAATGGAGCCATTTAATATGACTGCAGAAAAAAGGCTAAATTCTTGCTTCTATTTCTCACTCCCTTCTGTGCTACTTGCTCCTTCCCATCTTTCATGTCTGCTCCTTGTTGGAGACCTCTATAACCATATTTTAGTCACTATTAGCCACAGAGGACTGTCTGTGTGTTTTGCCAGTATACTCTGTTCTCATTTTAATGAACTCAGTTGACTCTTGTGGAGGTCCAGGTCCAGCATTTTTGCCAGGACAAAGTAAGAAAAAGCAATGCACAACCAGAGGCAGGGAGCAAAGACACCCTCATGCCTTTTAGCAAATGCAGTCTATGATGTGATCTGAACACATCTGGTGGAACTGGAGCACTCAGTGCTAGCACCATTACGGTAGCGTTGCACTAGCTTCTGTGGGACATGAAGTAGAAGTAAGTACACAGTCATTAGTACCCAAACTAGCTTATTTAAAGATTACGCCTTTAAGTAAAGAACTTCAATGGAGTATAAATGTACTCCTAGATTGTTAAGGTAAAAGTTTGCTGGCTTCTCAGCGTCTTGTAAAATTTGAAGTATTTATTCACTAGCATCGTACGTTAGATTTTCTAAAAAAATCTGTTCTCAAGATTTATTTGTAATAGGAACATTTTTGCCTGCATTCCAGCACTATTTGGCAGTGTTACTGCTGCATGAGTAATAAACATCTATATACATGGTTACAGCTGCATCTCATAGTAGAATCAATTCATTATTGAAACACTGGCATTTAAGACCTTAGAGGCATTGATAATCTTCGCAAAATGCTTAGTAGCTGTAATTCAGCAAGGAAATGGTATCTGTGCCTACTTACAATTTAGTGATTCACAGGCCAACAAGAGGTTACTGAATGGAACGGCAAAAACTTAACATATGTTTTTTCCCATCCTCTGGTCTGGACCTTTATATGGTGTATGGAAGATTGTATTTACCCTGTCACAGGAGTAGAATTCTGTACAAACTGTGATTACATCTATTTTAAAAAGAGTGACTACACCTACCCAAAGACAAGCTTGAAATCATTGTGATTGATGCTCTTCAAGATAGTACCAAACCCAAGTATAAGATATGGACTTTCTTTGAAGTTCTGTCATTTATCTTGACTGATATATTTCATTGAGGAGATTCTGCTTCTTGCATGCTGTCAAATTCACTTTCATGCAAACTTCTAGAAGAAAAAGCAGTTACTTATCAGACTTTTTAGAGATTATGTCAATATGGGTTCTAACAACTATTTACTAACTGGATTTACAGCATTTCAGCTAGCACACTTTTGAAACAATGAAAATATCCTCTTTAAACCTTTGCAGGGACAGAAATCATGAGTGAGATCAGACTTACGTGAAGCAAATGCATGCTGACCCAAAAAAGGTTATCTTCAAAAAAAGTCGAAAAAGCCACAGAAGCCAAAATGACCTGTAACTCCTGGTTATGGTTGCGAGTTACTATTCTTCTCTCCTTTACAGTAAACCTGGTAGACCAGTGTCAAAGGGCTCTCTTTTAGCACAATGTGTTCCTTTTGGCCTTTTGTTCAATTATTCCAGCCAATGACTTGGTTGTGTATTTCAGTCGCTAACTGCAACTGAGTAAATGGTTGCAAAAAGCCAATGAAGCAGGCAGTTTCCCACTGATGTAATTTTCATTGTAACTTGTGTTTTCTTTGATTTTCTTGAGTGTCAAAAGAGTTTCTAAATTCAGTGGATCTCCATGACCTCCTCAATTATCTTTATTCATAGGGGTTTTAATCTTATTTTTTCCTCATAAGAAACTCTGCATAGTTATAACTGAGAAGAGACTTCTCTGGTTGTAGTCAAGCTGTGCCAATCCAAAGATAGTATAAATGCAGACTTGAAGTCTTTATATTTTGATAGATATTTCAGTAAATAGTAGCCAAAAGAAAAGCATTGCAACATACTCCAAGTGTTTCTTTTCAAATACCAAGTGTATGTGTGTTAACGAGTTCTCTTTGGGATATGTATCTTTGACAATAAGTAAGATGAAATTTGAAGCTGCTTTCTCTGGTATTGAAATTCAAATATTTTAATTACTACATTTAATGGTATTAAGAATTCTGTTTGCCATGAAGAAAGTTAATCTTGCACTTAAAAAAAATTCTGTCTTTTTACCTGTGAGTAGAAGACATAGCCCAGAAGCTACAATGACTAGAAGAATATCACAGTTGTTATTGTCTGAGGTTTGGATTTTGTGTTGATTGGAAGTGTTGAAGTGCAGTTACAGGACAATGTTCCTTAGCTCATGTACAAGGAGGCCATAAGCAGTAACAATGCTGTTTTTTCCTGCTATATTATATCAGTTTTTCATCCTTAACTTGAGCATGTTAAATGGAAAAAAATGTGATATTGACACATTAGCCTTCAGGTTTGTTTAATCACTGGCATCTTTATTAAAATTGCTGTGTTTGGAAAGTGACTGTCCCCCTGTACTTGGCAATGGTGAGGCCGCACCTCGAGTATTGTGTTCAGTTTTGGGCCCCTCACTACAGGAAAGACATTGAGGTGCTGGAGTGTGTCCAGAGAAGGGCAACCAAGTTGGTGAGGGGCCTGGAGCACAAGTCTTATGAGGAGCAACTGAGGGAGTTGGTGGTGTTCATTCTGGAGAAAGGGAGGCTGAGGGGAGACCTTATTGCTCTCTACAAATGCCTGAAAGGGGATTGTAGTGAGGTGGGTGTTGGTCTTTTCTCCAAGTAACAAGTGATAGGACAAGAAGAAATGGCCTCAAGTTGCAGCAAGGGAGGTTTAGATTGGATATTAGGAAAAATTTCTTCACCAAAAGGATTGTCAAGTATTGGAACTGGCTGGCCAGGGAAGTGGTGGAGTCACCATCCCTGGAGGTATTTAAAGGATGTGTAGATGTGGTGCTTAGAGCCGTGGTTTAGTGGTGGACTTGGCAGTGCTAGGTTAATGGTTGAACTTGATGATCTTAAAGGTGTGTTCCAACATAGACAATTCTATGATTCTATGATGACTGTTGACAGATACAATTTTACATAGGACACAAAGAATGTTACAAGATGGGAGTGGCTTAAAATTATTAGGGGTTTTTTTTGTGTTGTTTAAATCATTGATTTGAGGATAGATTAAATCAATGACTATATGACTTCTTTTTAATCTTCACAGCAACCTTCTGGTTACTGCAGATTTATGGTTGTAGTTTTTTTAAGTCAATATTTAATTTGTAATCAGGAAATGACAGCATCCTGAAACTCCAAACTGTTTTTAAAACAGCCTACCGATGGAAAAATATTAAATTTTGGCGACTGCATTCTTGGTACCTGGTGTGTCCTATTTTAATTTTCATGGCAAAAGCCATGCCTTTCAGATAAACTTTTGCTTTACTGGATCGTTTTCTCATGGTTTTGTTCAGCTTTTTTCATTGTACAATTCTTGACATCTGTAGTTCGTGTTTTCAGGGAGGAAAGTTCTTTCTGTTTAAATTACTAATTTATTGTGAAATATCTATATTAAAATAATTTTTTAAGAAATCATTAAATAGAGGCACAAAGAGAACTTTAGCCCATAGTGGTTTTCTCTGTCAGTAGAATTATGGTTTAGTGATGGCTTCATATAAGAAAAGCTGTGGTGGTGTCATCCTACAGCAGATGAAGCAGATTAAAGTCCATAGTGCAAAGACACTCTCTAACATAGGAGATTTAATGCTTCCTGCTGAGGAAAATTGGCTTCTTTGGATCAAGTCAAGTTGGTTGATTAATGAGGCTGCCAAAACCTGAAATACAGGTGGTCTGACTATATGCTTTTACATCTTTCTAGGGAAGAGTTTAGCAAGTAACATTTTGCAACAGAAGGTTTTCTGTAGCTCAGTTGTGGCTCACCAATTTCTCAGTGCTTCTATGAGTTAATAGCTATATGCTGCTGTCCCAGCTGTGTTGATTTTGACGTGTCATCTCACTAGATTCTAGAGGAGACCCTTGATTCTATTGTGTTTGGAATTCAGCTTGCTTATTTGAACACTACTTCAGAGAACAAACAATACCTGGGACACCACTTCTGAATTTATAATACTGGCAGCTGTTTAGAGAATACATGCATAGCTCTAGATGACAAATCTCCATAAAGATTTGCATTGCCATATGGACAGTTCCTCTTCCAGATACAAAGATGTGTTTGCCACTCCTTATAAAGATTAGTTGGTATGCATCACTAATGACTCAAGAGCCATGATGAGATCTCTAGATATGATCCACTGCTCTTAGGAGAGCCTCTCTTTGAATAATATGCCACACATGCTTGTTCTGTCCCTCTACTGTAAATTCATCTAGCCCTTTCTCTTGTTCTTTCTACCCTCTTTCTCTTCTTATAGACATCCTTCTCATTAGACCTTGCTTTTGCTTGAACATTTTTTTCCCTCTCTATTCATGTGCTATGAAGTATGCAGCTTGATATAAAAGGAGAAAGAATTTTGGAGTAACAGAGGCCAAGAAAACATTTAAGATTTAAGAAAATTGAATGCCTGTATTGCAAAAATTCAAATTCTGAATGTTGGCTGTCAGCCATAGTCTGCTCACTACAGAATTGATATTATTCTGTGGTTCTTAACGTAGAGCACTAATCTCCAAGCTTTTTTGATTGCATACCCCATCAGTAAAAAATTTTTGAGCACACACCCCTAATATATTTATATATTGATAATAAATACACAGGTAATAAATATACATATACATTGGTAATAAATAAATATACACACCTTTGGGAGTGCAATCCCACTGAGCTAGAAGATGAGTATTCTGTGCCTTGATCACATTTTCATAATGGAACCATCTTTGATTCAGAATAAGACAATGTTTTTATTTTATCACTTCAAGGTTAGCCTTCTGATATATCTGTGTCGCTAAGTGTTTCTTACTGAAACTTGCTGGAACTTACTAAAGCATCTAGGCACTGATGCTTCCTTTGGGAAGGTGTTCTTCAGTCATTTTTTAACTAGAAACCCTAAGGTCCCTTAGGATCTGTTTGGATTCCTCTACAGCATATCTGCTGGTACACAAGAAAAACAAAGAAAAGCAATGGATTGATTACTTATAGCTGTTCTTCAAGATATGTTAACTACGTATATATTCACAACCTTTCCTCTTACTCCTCCTGCAGTAGCTTTCAATTGAGAATCAATAGGGTCCGAAATAAATATGGTATACATAGTATAACATCTCTCTCTGAGCTAATAAGTTAGGCAATTGCTAAGACATAATGAAATTTTGTTTTGTTACCACCTTTTGCATTTGTAAGAATATCTTCTGTGTGGATTGCAGTGCACTTTAAGCTTCACATCAGCTCTGTGAAGATTGGGAACTATTTTCTTTAGCCATTTTTAAATGAAGCACAAAATTTCCCAGGAAGATACTAACACAAGTGGCAGAGCCAGTAATAAAACTAAAAAGTCTTATGTAAGCATTAGGGGAAAAAAAAATCATCTCATTCTTTGATAAAGACCTCTTTTAAAAGTGCATAAACAGCACATTAGAACCTATGATTTTTTGTTTGGTAATCTTGTAGTATAGTTTTCTGAATGTATTTAAACTCACATTCAGACAAACTATTCCAGCACAAGCATATTTGGACTGTAGAAGGATTATAGCAACTTGGCATAGTATCTTGTATACTTAAACTGTGTATGTGAAATATACACCTACCTACTCTTGTACTTTTGAATTCAGTGTAAGGCAGACACTGTAATAGTTCAGGTAATGGTAGGTACAGAGGGGTTATAGAGCTGATAAAAAGAATTTAGAACAACTTCCTGGGACAAATGAAAAGTTCGAAGAGATTTTCTGAATTAAGTGTGGGAGATAGTTCACTTTTGAGTATCTCCATCAAACACAAATCAAGGTGAAAAGGAAATAATGAAGAGAAATAACAATGTGAAACATAAGGAAGAATTACTGAAGGAAGTAAATTAGAAGCAAGATTTATATGTGTAAAGAAGTCTTTGACAGCCCAGACATTATGTTTAAAACAAAAGGCAGTGTTTTGTTTTGGTTTTTTTACACAGTATGTGCTTCAATTATAGAAACTTGTTGCAAAATGTTCTGACATCCAAACCAGCAAATGGGTTCAATGAAGAAATAGTCAAAATCATGGAGGTCAGATAGATCGTGTATGGTCCAGACGCAGTCCTTTTTCTTAGGAATTCTTTCAGCTGCTCATTGGTGGAAGCTGCCGTTAGAGTAAATAACATTACCGCTTTTTATTGTCCTGTCTTAATATCCAATCATGCTTACTGTCTGAAGTGGGGTGTAGGCTGCATGTTTTTAGGTCTGACCTGGTAAGATACCACTAATTCCTAAAAGTCTTGTAAAAGTCATGAGCATGAGTATGACTTGGAACAGAAAATTATCTGAGAATCTTAAGTTGTACTTCGCTGTTGTCCCTCACATCCCCCAAATGATTACGTTTCCCTTCTATATGTTATCCCTTTCTTTTCCCAAAAGCAATTAGCTTCTATGCAAATAAGGTAATACAGACCAGACCAGCACTGGAGATGTGAACATTTAAAAGTTGTGCTACAAAATATCAAACCTGCCTAAGCCTCAGGGATTAGAAAGAGAACACAGTACGTTCTGTTTCCTGCATAGCAGTAAGTCTCTTAGGGAATCTGAACAGTAAACTGTTTCCTTCTCTCTTACCTTCAGATGCCTGTTTTTCTATTCTATGTTATGATTGTGGGTGCTGCTTCAGGTTAATGCAAACAAACGTACCACTGTAGGTTTAAGAATCTGCTTTGAAGTTCCACAGCAAAAATAAAACTATATACCTAAAAGGTATCAAAAGTATGAATTAGTTAAAAAACCCTTCAGTTTTGTGTAAAGTATACTCTTTTGAAATATTGACTATGTTACTTGCTAAAGACTACAATAGCTAATAAGTTGCTAGAATTTATAAAGGCAAAGAATATGGCAAAAGGGAATCTCTTCTTTTAAATGGTATTCCTTTGAGTTTGGAGATCTTTTTGGATGAGAGAACTATTGATTTAGATACAGATAAACAGCTGTTTCAGTCTTGGTGGTGATGACCACTACATTGATTGTAGTGGTGGTGTCCTGGGTTCAGCTGGGATAGAGTTAATTTTCACAGGAACCTGGGAAGGGGCATAGCCAGGACAGCTGACCTG
>JANZLQ010000032.1:453413-470285 GCA_026212715.1 Elanus axillaris
GTGTTGCCCCAGTAAATTGTCCTTATCTCAACCCTCGAGGTTCCGGGTTTCTTTCCTTTTCTCTTTCTGATTCTCCTTCCCATCCCACCGGAGGGGGGTGGGGGGAGTGAGTGAGCGGCTGCGTGGTTCTTTGTTACCGGCTGGGCTGAAACCACAACAGGTGGTAACTGGATTATAATCTTAAAAGACAGTGGAATGTGCTCAATGTTAATATAAGTTTAGAAATATAGAAATCTCTAATCAGTATTAAAAATCACTTAAGACTTGTTATGTTTAGCAGAAGCTACAAGTAAAAAAAAAAAATGCACTGACTGTTGAGTTTGTACATGAAAACTATTAAATGAAAACTATTAACCATCTGAATACAGTTCCAAAAAACCACCTAACTTTTGAGATTTCTCCGCTTTATCTTCATTCACTAAACCTATGAATGTGGTGGGGATGAAACTAGCAGGATGGAAATATGCTGTGTCATAGAGATACTGTATATTGTATTTGAGTCAAACAGTATCACCTTTGACTTCAGAGATTTTTTTTATTTTTTTTAAATCTTGCTTGGGATTACATAAACACATTCTGAAATGCTCATAATTTATGGGCCTTGTTCTACATTAGAAAAAATTAAGGTTCTAAGAAATACCTATTTCTCTAGAGCTCTTTTAAGATAATAACATGTTTATGTAGAAATTCCCTTAATGGCTTACATGCATGGCAAGTACTGTTTCAATTAGAGTACTTTGAAGTGAGTCGAAGTGCTGTTTTACATCTCAGTTGTTTTAGTGCCAGGGTGATTTGTGGTGTCTAGCCTGACTGTAAAAAAGTCCACCCTCCTAGAAACATCTTTTAGAATTGAGTGTTTCCAGACCTTTGTCATGGAACTGTGAAGCCATTCACCAGAATCATAGTAACGCAGGTACAGGGCAAAACTGCAGTGGTTCTGTCTTTGCTAGCCATAGGTATATCTGTTCTGAAAAATTTTGCTTAAACTGGTTCAGTTAGAAACATTTTAATTCACCCACAAAAATAAGGCCTTCATGTCAGACTCATTGTGTGAAGGGAAAATCTTGTAAGTGGTACAATATGTGATTAAACTTTGCTGTGTAGGCATGTGCAAGGTAAGTAATTTCAAGCTGCAAGAAACTGGTTTATTCAGCTGCTTGAAAATTCCTTCAGGCTTGATGGAAACCTGCTTGGCTGCCTTCTGCATCTACAGGAATGCTGCAGTATCTGTTTAGCAGCTTTATGGGAAACTGTACCCAAACGATGATTAAAAGCCATGGGATGTGTATTTGAAGTGAGAACAGATAGGAAAGACTTGAAATAGATGTATTGCAATTTTTGATCAAGGCAAATTTAAAGATAATGTTATCAGGGTGTCTAATTAAGTTATTTCTGAGGAGTTTCCATATGCTTGCGTAACAGAAACCCTAAATTTCTAGGGTTGTAAACTTTGGGAAATAAAAAAGGTTTATTAATGTTTATCTGAAAGCCTTGACTTGTGCTTTGGAGAAGAATTGTTCTTAGCTTGATGATGCAAAAAATATGTTGACACTTTTGTCCAAGCTTCCATTCTTTTCTGGTAATAACCTGCATTTCTTGTTTTAATGCCACATAGTAGCAGTATTTTGCATGCTATATGAATTGCTATATAGTTTTCTCTGTGATCTACAGCTGCTTTGGAGGGGTGAGAGTGTTGAGTCAGATCTGCCGGCACCTTGCAGATATCTTGGGTAGTTTCCAGCATACTAGCTACATATGCAGAACTGAATTGAAGTGCAAATGTCAACTTCTGAGTAAACTGAATCACATTTTAGGGTTTTTGACTATATGACTAGATATCGGTGACTATAAGAACTGATTCTGTGTAGAGTGCTGTATTTGTGCATTCCCCTTTGCTAGAACAAGTTGTGAATTAGCAGGTACTATATTTAAATTCTTAGTGGTGAACATACAAATCTGGTAATGATCCCATTTGTTGACTCTTCTCTGGCACTTCAATCTTCACAGAGACTGTGAAGCAGAATGTGGTCTGTCACTATCCTCAGTTTCTTAAAATGGGAGGTCATGCGCTGTTTAAAATCCAGTTCCTACTTAATAATGTATGAAGGCTGTTCAGTGTTCTTTCTGAAATAAATCTGTGATTTTTAGGTCAAATGCTTGGGAAGTTGCTTTCTCCAGGTAATATAGTCAATGTCCTGTTTCCCAGCTTTGTTACTTACTCCCAGCATAGAGGTAAAGGAATTAAACTGCTTTTTAGCATTCTAGAGTTAGTTATTGGCACATTAATGGAACAGTTAGGATAAATAAGATAGTACAGCTGTATTTTACTCATTCCAAGCAACAAATATCTGCTCCTAAATCTATTTTCTGATACTTTTCACCAGCAGTGAAAATTACAACTGTGTGGTGTGTGTGTGTATGTGTGTGTGTGTGTGTGAAAAGTCTGTCTGTAATGGCATACCTTTTTTCCTCACTTATCTGACAGTTATGATGAATATAAAATCTTCATCTCCAGGTTAGTATTTGCAATATATTGCAACATACTATGTTGTTTCCGTGTCAGGCAAACTGCAAAAGATAATGATTCTTATGGAAAGTTTTAAATGATAACGTATATATTTCCTGGAAGTTTGATCAAATCAATCTAAGCCACTGTGGTATAACTTCAAGTACACTCAGTTGGATTTTCACTGACACATAGCTAAATGAGATATAAACCTTAGACAATTTAGAGTTTAACCACTGTAAATAAATCATTTTTGTAAAACCACACAAAAGTATCATCCCTAATTTTGCAGACAATATCCTGAACTTGCTGTTGATTTTGAGTGGTATCAAACAACTTAAAGCTATCTGATTTTTTTAATAGCTTTAGCTTATAGCTCATTATAGGATTGTGAGCTTCATGTTGAACTAAAAATAAAAAAAGGAAATATGTTGATGAATATATTTCTAAAAGTAATTTCTCTTGTTGTCTTTTTCCATGTATTATTCATCTTTTGGGAGGAACCATCAATGCCTGAAGGTGCCTTTGTAATGCTTTTTCATTAGTGCTGATTCTTCTAGAGAATCTATAAATTGATGTGTTCTGCACCCCATGAGAATAATGATACATTGCTTTGGAAAAAAACAAGAACCCTGTGGTTACATTAGGCCTTGAAAGATGATCATAGCAGGATTGTTCACAAATGTAGAAACTCATGGTACTATGCAATTTCCTTTAGGAAAGAAAGTTATAATTAGAGAAACTCAGAGGCGGTTCACAGGATGAATAAAAGGGGCCTCCACTAGGGCTAGTGACCATTTTTGCTGTATTACAGACAAAATGCATTCTCTATCTTAAATTTTTTTTAAATATTATTTTCTGGCACTTAATATATAAAACATGTTTGCACAAGAACTTAAATATGGGAAATGTTTTACAAATTATAAAACAAATCAATAGAACTTTTCAGATCAAGTAAGCAAATATATTCTCTCATTAAAAATAGCAGTGTTTAAAAGAATGATACAATAGGCTGTATTTTCGTGGAACTTTTTGTAAAGCTGTTTAATATGTATTGCTTTAATTTTTTAATTTTTTTTTTTTTGCTTTAGCTTTGGAGAAAACATGCAATTAGTTTAGCTGGAGTATTAAATGGAATTATCAGTTTAAATGCAGAATTTGGTTCTTAGGCATATGGTCATAAAGGTCAACTTGGTAAAGTACGCATATATTGTCAGCTAAGTAACACCAATGCCCACCTGTCCTTCTGAGGCAGAGTTTTATGAAGCATCCTGCCTGCTACTTTAGTCAGTAGTGCAATAAAATAAATGGATTCTAGAATATCCTTTATTTCAGATGCAGAACTTTCAAATCTAGAGACTGTTAGCAGAAATTAGCTTAATTTACCTTACGTTTTTAAAAGGCCTTTGAAAAGAACCTTGTAGTAACATCCTTTTCACTTAGAACAGTCATGTCTGTACAACAGAATCTCAAATATTGCTTTAGAATGAAAATAAAGTGAAGCATAAGAATCTTTTTTTGGTCAGATGGAACATGGGGAAGAATCTTTCATTTCCCATCTCTTTCTCATAGACTTATTCCTCCCTCCTCGTTTGTTTTTTTTAAAAGCTAGTATTACAATACTAATTTTTACCAACTCAGTTACAATACTGGAATACACCCAAGGAAAACATACAGGGCAGCCACTTTACAAACCCAAATTCTCACACTAACTAATGTTGATGGCAGCACATTTAGCTACAGTAATTTATATGGCAGTTGAGTCACTATACTGGAAAGCATACCGAAGAATAATCCAGAAAAAAATAAATGTGCCAAAAGAAAGTGAAGAAACAGTCATTGTTTTAAATTTAAGAAAGGATTTGAAAAAAACTGCATAGAAGTTAGGAAGAGAGAACAGCAAGTCAATGACTCTGCTTGTGAAAGAAATAAATAAAATTTTGTGCATGTTATCTGCATCTCTTTTAGAGGACTGGTGCCTGAAAATAAATCTCATATAATCTGTGTGCAGTCAGAAATGGATAATGAACTAGGAGAAAAAAGGTAACAGGTTAGGGTGCTCACATGGAGGCTCCATAATGAGAGAAAGGACAATGAAAAGATTAGAGAAGTAAAGGAAAGGAGGTAAATTCATGTCTGTGGAATATTTTAGGTCATTTTTATTGTGAATTATTTAAACTACTCTTTGATAACTGAACTATGCATTTATCAGTATATACACAGGTTTTTCCAACTAGCTGTTCTGTTCTTGGGTGCTGAGGGAATTAAGAGTCAGAATTCAGTCCTATGAGGTTGTCAAGGCAATTTCATAATCTCATAACTCTCCTAATTGCTAGCAGACAGGGGCATATCTTGATTCAAAGTTGGTCTCTGGCTTAGTTAAAGCAGTGCTCTTCTCATGCAAAACTCATGAGTGAGATTCTGATAGTTAAAATAGTAATAAGCCTGCAGCATGTATTTTTTTTTCCATGATGTTATAATTTTAAGGTTTCCCAGAATTCTAAATATGATGCACTTGACCATAAACATAATCTTAATCATAAAAATATGTAAATGAAATAAAATAGAAAAGCAACTTGTGACATATCCCACAGAATTCAAACAGAAATTAATTTCTAACATGAAATGTTACATATGTGCATGTATGTGCCAATGTATATAACGGTCACACAAGTGAATATAAGATATTAGGATTTTATGGTGTAAATAGTATAAAAAAAAGTTTTCTAATATGTTTATTATAGTGAACGGGCTATTTCCTTTATCAAAATTTTTCCATTTTAGTGAGAGAATGTAATTATTGTGATAATAGTAAAAATTGCCTGCACTCATTTCCTCAGAGGATGTTACTTGGCTGTTAAAAAAGTAACCTAGAGTAACTTTCTATAGCTTTGATGATCTACTTCTGTTTTAATCAATTTTCAGAGTGAATCTCTGATTTCTTTTCATTCAATTCTATAAATACACCAAAAGAATAATGTAAGCATAGGCAAGATTTTCTGGGAGTTTGAATGCTTTTTTTCCCCCAGTCAAACTTTCTTCTTGTGGCTGTTTTTTAGTCACCTCAACAGTCCATGCTTGGGAACAATCATATTGCTGACCCATTTCATCATTTAGTTTAATCAGCTGAAAAGGAATGTTGTGAAAGCTGTAAAACAAAAAACTCACGTGGCTGTTTTACACAATATTTTTTTTCTGTGAGGCCACAACACAGGAAGTTGAATTTACAAGTTCCATTTTTCATTTTACAGAGCTACTGGAGAAGACCCTCAGAAAAGAGGAAGAAATGGGAGTTCTCCAGGTATACTTTCTACTTAATTTACTAGCTACACTTTTTGTCACTCTTAAAATTACTAAATTGTATTACCACATTACAATTTTCTGAACTCCCTTGTATCTTAAATTCAGCTTTGGAAATATATACAACCAAATACAGACCTGATAGCTAGTAATACTCACTGCTGAGTTTCTGCCCACCAATTAAGTTGCACATTAGAGAGGATTAAAGTAGTCAGCATTCTCCTACGAGTTAATAAATCTAGCCCATCAGTGAAAAGAATGCTGCTTTTAAGTCACACTATATACTGAAGTTGTTACGTTATGTTATACTGCTGGTTTCACTGAAACTGTATGTGAACAGGGGCAGTGGAAATCTGCATTCAGAACTGCAAAAACACTTTATATTCTACTTCGTTGTTGGGTTAGATTTTCTGGGCTGTGTTTGCTTTCTTCTGTATTTCTGAATAAAACTGAAAGTAAAAGATTTTAAGTATTTTAAATCTCTGAAACATTAAATATCCCTAATCACCTTCCTAAGGAAGAAGGGACCAGTCAATATATGCTATGACTTGACACGATATAGTAAATCCTCATTGTATGTCATCTAGCAGTAAAGCTGCTTCTGCTAAGCGCTTTAAATTTGCACTTGGAAAGTGAGATTTACCCTAGGCTCAGCTTTGGAATAGTATTTAAGTATTACAGTCAAAGAAAACATGCTCCTTTGAAATGAAAATGGCTAGAAAAGCAAAACTAAGCTGAAATGTCTAAATTGTGAGGCTTGGGAGGGTAGTGTATGTAGTCTTCAGAACACAAAAAACAAAAAGAAATTTTAATGACAAATTACAGCAAACAATGCCCAACATGAATATAAAAAAGTTTAGGTACAATATGAAGAGTGTCTCAATGAAGCACCATTCTGTAAGTGTACTAGAAGCAGGACATTTATGAGGGAATTAATGAAGAAAAGGCTGTTAACGAAAATTAAATTATGTATTGACCTGAGTTTTGACCATAGGAGTTTGTTTGAACATAAGCCTTCTCTTCTCATATAATAAATGGAAGGCATTTTGAGGGCTAGAGGTATCAAAGAGTTAGTGTAGAAACAGTTTGATCCAGTAAGAAGAGACAAGTTGCAAGACCCAAAAGTTACACAACACATCAATCCAGCTGTTTCCTGTTCAAACAAAAATCTTGGCCCAGCTTTCTGGCGGCTCAAGTTCAACAAGGCTGAGAGCTTGTCTGCGCAAGCAGTTTACACAGGTGCATATCTAGTTACATCAATGTAAAAATATCTCCTTTCATGTGAAGCAATTCTGCATCTGCTTTCATGTGAAGCTCCATAGTTGACAAATTGTTCTAATTGCAATTACTTCTGATTGAATGAGGAGTAATTTTATACTGCACAAAGTTGCATTGTAGTAGTGTCTTGTGTGCATATATGTGCTTGCCTCTATTTCTGATGGTCTGTCAAGCTCCTGATCAAATTGCTTTATGCCCTTACCTAACTGGTGGTTCTGGTCAAGTGTGTGACTTGTACTGCTCTGACTGCTATTGTTGTGTTCAAATGCTTGATGGTACTTTTTTACTCCTTCAGATGCCCATGCTTTCACCATCTAAGTACTCAGCAAAAACATCTATTATTTTTCTAGATAGTATTATGTCCAGCTTAGTATATTTTGAAATGTTCCTAGTCTGGGATCCTCTGTTCTTGCGATGTTGTATTCTAAACTTGCAGTGGCTGAATATGTGCAACTTTGCTGGCAAACAGTTGTGAAAAAACCACTGGTGTCATCATGACTGAATGTCCCCAAGCTGTTGCATCTCAGTATGTAAAGTATAGGAAGTAAGAGGAAAGTGAGAGTTCCTTTAAACATGTCATTTCTCAGAGCTGAAACTGGCACGCTTATCCTTTTGTTAACCAGGTGACATGGAATATTTGTTTCTTCTGAGCACCAGTTCAGCAGAGCATGTGTGTAGTTGGTTAATGTATGAATACTTTCACTGAAGTAGATTGCTAGAAGGTTATTGTCAAATTAAGGACCAGACATTGGAACTGCCCACGGGAGTGATGGAGTCACCATCCCTGGAGGTGTTAAAAAATGCATAGACAAGGCACTTCAGGACATGGTTTAGTGGCCATGGTTTAGTGGGCATGGTGGTGTTGGGTGGACAGTTGGACTTGATGATCTTGGAGGTCTTTTCCAAACTTAATGATTCTATGATTCACTAGCAAATAAAATAGCACTTTTTGCCCCCAAGGCCTACAGTCCTTGGATAGGATTCCCCTGGTATTAGGTCCTACTCAGTCCTTGGTTTAGTAGACAATAGGTCAGGTTGATTCTTGTTATCTTTTTGTCTACAATTCCTGGGATCCTGTTTTGATAAGTATCTTATATATACAGAGAATTATATGTAGTAAGTCAATCCTTGATGCATTTTGTTTGCAGTCTAAACGGACCATATGTATAACACATGTTCAGGAAGCAGGCATACAGAGAGATCGTATGCTTTAGACTACGGACAGACAATTGAAAGCAGTCAGGTTATCATGGCTGAAGGAGTTATGTCTTGTTATGTGAGACGTGAATGCTGGCCATAGTCTTAGAAAAGCTGGAGACATGGGGAAATCTTCTGTCAGAAATCAGGGTATCACTGTGGGCAAATGATGACTGGGGATACCATGAGATTCTTTGCAGTGTGTCTGTATGAAGTAACAAGAATATTCCCCAGAGCTAAGGACGTATGTTTTATTATGCCTTTTGTTTCCTCATTTTTTTGAGGGGAGACAAAGAGCACCTGTTGTTAAAAATAATTTGAATAAAGTACAGTCAGTGCTTCTACAATGCTGTCAGCTGAAAACCACAGCTGACAAGACAGAAAGAAAAAAGCAGTTTTATGAGGATTGTTCCTGGAAATATTGGGCTAGTAGTTTTCATGTGTTCCTCTAGTCAGGGAATATGATGGACTGCAATTAGCATTTCAAAGACAAAATAATACTTTCTTAGGTAGACAGTGGGAATCTTTATAGCTACATCTTTCTACATTAGCCTGACTCTTGTCTTATATTATGTGTCAAGATGGAAGCTATATGTAATATATGCAGTTCCTTGATACAGAGTGTTTTGGGAGCTAGGAGGCTGATATGCTTTGGATGACATCACAGTATTCTTGGGTTTTGATTTTGAACTTGTTGTATACTTTTGACTAGAGTTTGTTATACATAAATTTATATTTATGTATGAGTTTATATAGCTATGTATGAGTTTATACATGTTCTAGATAATATTTATGTTCTCATTACACATGTGCTTGTTCTCTGTTGTTACATGTACACTCATACTAACCATAATATAATTTTTAGCTTATGAGTAGTCTAGATCACTTTCTGCAGTCTCTTTGATATCCACACCAAGAATATACCCTCACTTCTTTTCTTAATTCATTGGAAGAAAAAAGGCTCTGATTATAAGGTTTTCACCTTTTTGTGAAAACTGTTCCATGGTACAAAAGATTGCATTCATGAAAATAATATGCTATGCATGATAATTGCAATATTCAAAATTATGGATGTTCTCAGGGAAAACAACTGCAAGCCATTTTCATTTGCTTTGGAATTAGTGACATGCTAATATAAATTTTTAAAATTACATATAAAATACAGAATTTTAATTTGAAAATATAAATATATGGATAATGTATAAATTATCCATGGTAAATTTCCTAATACATACATGCTAGTCTTCAGACAATTATCTGCTAAGAGTGTAGGAGTTTATTCAGTTTTTAGGATTTGGCAGCTAGATCGTGCACTTGATTTAATACACGAGTCATTTTGAAAACGCTATTTATTCTATTATTGGAATCATCCTACTAATACACTCTAAGAATGTATTTTTTTTCAAAGTAGTCCTTTTTAACTGAAGAAATTTATATCTGAATTGCTGTTCACTATCCCCACAAATTTATGAGATCTGTATAGTAATAGGTTTGGGTTTTGTTGCAGAATTTTTAAATAAATATGAGTGTTTGTAACAGCCACTGCAATTTTGTGGTGGAACAAGCATCTGAAAATAAATATTTTTGAGTTTTTCACATAATGTTTTTTGTCATAAGTTTGTACTGATGTACTGAAATACTCAGTCTGTATCTCAGACCTGCTTCCAAGAAAGAATAAAGTCTTTAGTATTTATTACACTACCTTTTCTGAGAAAAAATTTTAGTAAAATGCAGAAAACTTCTGCTTATGCAACACTGTAGTTGGAATCCCCTACTACCATGCATTGTGATGGGAACTGAGCAAACATTTCTTAATAGACGAGTCAAGGTTAAGTATTCTAGAACCTCATATTATCCTAGTTTTACTTACAAGAAACTAAGCCATAGGTGAAATAAATCTATAGGAAATCTGAGACATATATCTGAGTTTTTTGATTCCCAGCTCTCAGGGATAAAATCATCCTCTATTTTGTTTGCTAAAAAAAAAAAGTTTACACTTTTGTCTATTTTTTTTAAAACCCACTACTTTGAAAGAGTCCTGTAACTGAAAGTAATAAGGAGTGCTTTTTTTTTCTCTCTGTATGTTTGTTTATTATTTATCATTGGTTTATGCCCAGGGAGTTTTGAACCACTATGTATGCAGTTCCAACATCAACCAGTTTAGTGGCATCCACTACTGGCAAAATGTTAACATTTTTTTAACAGTTGTATTTTGATAGTGTACTAGACTTCCATCAAACTTGTTTATGTGTGCATTCCTGCTTTCCCTTTAGATATTTCCTTGTACATACTTTCCTGAACAGTCTTACTTGGGTTTTTTTACATCTTCAAAACCAATTAGTCTTTTCCAGATGCTGTTTTATTTTTTTTCAGCCTCACTTGATGCAGTTTTTTTTTCTACAGTATGTTGTCTCACTTTCTGCCTATGGTTTAGAATTGTAATCAAAGGTGCAACTATTGTAAGCAGCTGATGAAAAATAACATCATTTGCACCCCAAACATCATTTTATGTGTCCCCTCGTGTCCATGTGTCCCTCATCCCCTCCTGCCCCAATGTCCCCCAAGTCCCCATGTCCTTCCATCTCCTCCCTGTTCCCCTGTGTCCCCCTGTGTACCCTCACATCCCCTCCTGCCCCCCATGCCCCCCTGTCCCATCCTGCACCCATGTCACACATCCCCTCTTGCTCCCCACACGCCCAAGTTCCCTCATATCTCTGTTCCCCTCCTGCCCTCCATGTCCCCCCCACTTGTCCCACTGCACCCCCCTGTGCTTGAATGAGCTTTAAACATTTCGCTAGGGTGTACTGTGTCTTTTCTGCAAGAGATTATATGAATAAAATTTAGCCTTTTAGTAACCCAAGGAACACTGGTTTTACACAAATATGTAAATATACAATATATAAATACCAGTTTTACACAAATATGTACACCTATTCAGTTAGTAAACATAACCATTATTTTTAAAGCTTTTTAAGACAGTAATAACTCTAGAAGAGTCTTTGTAACTCATTTCCACCTATTCTTAAAAAAAAAGAAAAATACTTTTGCACTCTTGCAAATGGCACCCAAATTCTTCCATTGGTCTAAGAAATTTTTGTTGTACCAGTTGCTTCCAAAATAGTGAAGTCAGGTCAGACTTGTCTAATGGTATTTGGTTGCTGCAGGAATAAATCCAGATTATTGCAATCATTTTTACCACTTAGGGAGGGATAGAACAGGAAAAAATATAAGGATTCTTAGCCTAATCCAGCTAGGAAGGAAAAAAAAAATCCTCTCTCATACTTTCAAAAAGGTAATATTTGAGCAAGGTAAGAGTTCTTGTAATGCTTAATGGTCAGGTACTCTAAATTCAAGCTCATCCAAACACTTGAACGTATATTTTTCTCAGATTACTTAAAATATCATACCTAGTCAGGACATAATACCAGTGTACATGATCTTGATTTTACTAGCTTAATTTTTTTCTTAAAGATACTTTTAAATGAAAATGAGATGTTAAAATATATGCAGTAAATTTATAAATTCTGGGTTTTCTATATTTTGTGCTGGATTAAAACTTGCACAAGCTTATTTTATTTGCATTTTATTTTTGTCTAACATCAGACTTTGACTGATGTCATCTTGTTATTAATAAAACATTCTTTAGGGCTATTTCTGGATAACAGTATAATGACATGGAATTTACTTTTTAGCTTTCTAAGGAAATGACTAAAAGAAAACTAAACCAGATGCTAACGTGACATGAACTCCAAAACATGCTAGATCTACAGTCACAAATGATCAAAAAAAGAAAACAAACTTCAGGATACATAAGAGTAAAATCAACAGTATTGAAAATCTAATGGTACCATTTGAAAAAATATATCATGCAGTAAAGTTTTTTCAGTTCTTTCTTACCTTGTTTCTGGAGAGTTTCTTTTCTTTGGAACAAATTTCTAAGTGAGATAGTATGATAAATGAGTTAGAGGTCCAATTAAGTACAGCAGTTCCTATTCAGTGAGATTTTTGCAAAATAACATACATATGACCAGCAAAACCCTGAAATGAATCCTTTTCATCATTGTTCAACTTACATTGCATTTATATTCTTTGCTTTCTAATGTCATCTTGTACTTTATTTTTAGGAACGTATTATGGCCTTAGAAGTGGTAAGTTTCTTAAATTAATTCCCATACCAATCACAATGACATTGCTCATAATTTTTATAAATTATGAAACATTATTTTTATGTATTTAAAAAAAAAAGGTTGCAGTTCTGGCTTTTTAACTGTCATTTTACTTTTAAGAGAAGGTCTGATCATTTTATACTGCACCTTTCTGTGTAGGTTTTTGGTACAGTATTTGAGCACCAGTTATATGAATTACAGTGTAATGTTGTAGTTTTTCTGTACAGTTCAATCCTCATCCCATCCCTGGGAAGAGAAATGTCATAGATACGAGCCATAGAAAGGATGTTATTTTTATACTGCTAGCATTTCTAATGGTCGAGGTCCATGTGATAGATCTAATTATTTCAGTGACTGTTATGTGTGCTTTTTACAAGTTTACGCTGGGATGTGCAGAGTAAGTTCATCTGCCCACATCAACACTGCAACTAAAAGCATGAAGGAATACCATTTTAATGATTAATTAATATCATTTAGTAAGATATTAAGCTGGAAGGGCAAAAGCCTGCATGCATGTACATGCCATGAATGCAGCTGGATTATCCAGATGTCCCAAGCTAGTAAGTCTATCAGGTGGAAGAGCTGGGATGGGTCTTGGCTTGCCCTAGCATTTCTGAACCATGCTTCTTTTGTCTTATGTAGGAATGTCCAATAAGACATCACACAGTAGTATGTATCAGGCCCATAGTTTCTTTTCATTGGAAATCCAGAAAATATCATCTAAAGAAACCAGCACAGAGACAATTGCAGAGCTGTAAATATAAACTTTTTAAATTCACTTATGTAAATTATTATTTTATCCTTCCTGATTGTCTGTGCATCTTTGAAAACAGCTTCTGATTTCAAAAATATATTTAAAATATATTCAATATGTTAAAAAAAGCTTGCATTTGCACATAAAAGACCCTTTGTAAATCAGAGTGCAGTGTTGGAACTCCTGCCTTGTGGGAGTAGGTAGCTAATGCTCAAATTCAGTGCCCCGGCTCTTCACAGTGCTGTGTGAGTGTAAAGTGTTGCCAGGACATTAGTTCTGTTCAGGAGCATCTCTTATTCATGGTTTGCTTACATGACAACTAGTCAGGCATGTATCCACTGCCATCAGTTTCTCATGAGCCATGAGTTAAACTGCCAGCAAATGCCTTGTCCTTTCTGGTCCCAGAGCTGTTTTCACACAGGCAGAGGGTAATTGCTTGTAAATAGCACAACATCATGCAAATTCAATCCATATTTTGTGACAGTGTTTGTTTCTATTTTTTCTGGAGCCTTTCTGCTTTTTTATACTTTTAATCTCTTCTACTTTAAGAAGGAAGATTTGTAAGTTATTCAGACAGAAGAGGAAGAGGATTACTATCAGTAAACTATATTTTTTTTTCTTAATGCAAGTTCAGAGGTAACACCTGAATGCAAATTTGTGATGCTAAATCCCAGAGCTTGAAATCTGTCACTGCTTTCATTATTGCTGACATTGGAAGATGTGTAATGTTAAGCCCTGAGACTGCATGCAAGAAAAGTATCGTCATCACTAAGGGTGTTGAATGCTCCCAAGGCACTTATTTTACTTTTGCCATAAAGTTCCTCTAGGATGTCAGGCAAATCACTTAAATTTTTCACACACTGTTAATTACTTTGTGTTTCTTATTTTCTGGGTATCTGATTTTGTGACTTTTGAAGCCTGATTTTCAGAAATGCAAAGTTTTAGTAATACCTAAATTCAGTGGGAACTCCAGCTGTACGTATTGCTAAGTATACTCAAAAGTTGGATGTTAGATAGCTGATAGTGAATACTTCAAAATACGTGGTTTTGACCTATCTCTGTTTCAGTTCTGAGGATGATAGTGTTCTCTCTCCTCCCCCTACTTCACTAATCTTAAAAAGAAAATACACACACAGTAATAGATGGTCTGAATATGTCAGGATGAGCTATGATTAAAAAAAAGCCCTTAAGCAAAAGAATTAATAAAGCTTGCTGTTTAAGGGATCCTTAAGAATCCTTACATTTATACATACAGTATATATGTCTACATATCTGTATATCTATGCAGCATTTATAACAATGATTACATAATAGTTACAGTACTCATATATTTGTATAATTTTCTTATCTGTTATTTGAGCACTCAGAGCACAACATCAAAAAAGTACAACTAGTCATAAGTTGTGTGGAAAATGCCTTTTCTTAAGAGAATTTTGACAGAAAGGTGGCAGTTCATGAGATTCACAAAATGCAAGATGCAAAAAAGAGCAAGAGAGGGAAAAGCCAGAATGCACAAATATACAAACAACAAAATATATAGGAAAGCATCAACTCTCCAAAACTGTTTTTAAACTGTGAGACCATGAGATGGCTGGGTTAGGAATCTTATCTTCATTTTCTTCCACAGCATTCTTATTCTGTCTAATACTGGGAAGAAATTGCTCTGCACAGGGATAGATGAAGTTTAGTGCAGAACTGTCAGATTTACCACAAGTGTGAAGCCTCTTGCATCCCATTTTAAAATTGTTTCTACCCTGCATGTACCTTTTTAAGCAACAGAAAAGACATGTAAATCTAACAGTAAATGCACTTTTTAAATCTTTAGACTAAGATTTTAACCTAAATAAACTGTTTTACACAATGACCTGAAAACTGTGTACATGTACATATTTGGAGAGGTATATTTGGCAGCCCACTCACCTCCCTCCCTTTCTCTACAGTCTACTCATTTCTGCCTTCTACACTTGCCAGTAAAATTGTTGTAGTAGTCATGTGATGAACTTGGCAACTTAGGCAAAAAAAAAATTGGGAAAGAAATATGACAGGAACCTACCAAATTCTTGTCAGAGCTCTGGGTGAATAAACCTTCCAGGCCTAGCTTAATCTAATTCAGTGATTTTGTAAGTTGCAGCAAACTAGGGGAGTCCCTTGCATCATCTAAGCCCTGTTAGCTCCTTCTCCTCTCAGAAGTCTGTTTGAGCTGGAAGCTCCATCTCCTACTCATGACTCATCCTGTCTGCTGTACCGCACAGTTTCTTGGATCTTCTTTCTCCGTAGCCAACTCACTTGGTTCCCAAGGAAAGTGCTCTATTACCATCCTCCTTCAGGACATGACACCTGATCTGATCACTCCTTTAAGGAACCTGAGAACAAATAGTGCCCATCACAAGAAGCTTTTGGATTTTTTTGCTCTTCTTCAATCAGATCTGTTCTACAGTATGATTCAGTAGATAGGTACACCTCTTCTTGCTCCAGCAGGGTGCACAGAACAGGAGTAGAAGCTGGAAGGTAAGAAAGAAGAACAGGGGTACTTAAGCAGACTCCCTAGTGGATATAAAAGGAGCTGAAGGACTAAGGTGTATTCTGGAATAATCCTTCAACTTGTGAGAAGTGCCAGGGGAGTAACGAGTACAGGCAAAACTGGGATTTTGAGTACCTAGAGATTATGTGTTTTGTTTGGCTCTGTCTTTGGTTTAATACTGTTAATTTAATTATTACATAGCTATTAACAAGTAATTTTCCCAATTACTTCAGTAATCAATTACGTAGTCTGATGTTTTGCCAGAAGGAATATGATTTATCTTTAAATAAGGTGATTTAGTTTATTCTTGAGTGTAGCTTAGTTCTTACGTATAGGATTTGGCTCTGTGTTATTTATGATTAATATATATTATGAAAAATCTGTATGATTTTTTTGGGAAAAAGTCTGTTTTGTATTCTCAGATGTAGCTACAATGGGAAGGTATCTAATTCTCATAAAGAGGTCAGGGTGCATTTTATATGTGCACACTACTACTATGCTGTGCTTGTGACTTCAGTGGGCTTCTGTAAACTAAATCATGTTCTTTTTGAGGATAAGCTGCAAGCCACATTCACCTGCCTTAGTAGTACTAGTCTGACAAAAGACTGGGAAATTTCATTTGAAATCAACAACATCATGAAGCTATTCCAGTGAACATATGCATTCTGTATCCTTTGATCAATAAGACAGCTTGCTGCTTTCAGTAGAGAACCCAGAAGTGAGGTTACTGCTTGCTTAGAAAACTTAGATCAGACTTTTCTGGACATGATTCAACTTTTTATTACAATGTCATAAATCTAGGTTAACTCCAGTAATGATGTAAGTATTCTGCAAAATTGTTATTTAATATTAATTTCCTTTTCAGTATGAACATTTATGTATTTTGTTGTAACTCATATTTTACATTTATGAAAGGTTTTGAATACCAGTAAAACAAATTTCTGTCTGCACATACTCAGCAATGTAGAAGCTATTAGATTCTTCTACTGTAGTAGCAGGCTCAAATTTGCATCAGATTTCTGATTTATCACCCATTTTAAAAGGAGACTTGGAAAGGTAACAATGCCCAATGCATGTCACAGAGAGATTATGTGACTGCCTGACACCATCCATTTTAGGGTGCACGCTCTATCTCTCTCTCCGCCCCGCC